>JAHHUM010001860.1:0-145408 GCA_036173005.1 Crenichthys baileyi | reverse complement strand
GACACCTTGAGACGTGTATCGGCACCATTCAGAACCATCCAGAACCATTCCGATGCTTCGGGAAGATTCAAGAGAACACCACCAGAGTCCCTACTTTGAGCAGCTTCCTGGACGTCACTGAGAAGACTCCAAGAAGGTCGGACACTCTTGGGGTATTTTCACAAACAAGTCCCAACCTTTTCCTCAGCTGAACGTCTGATCAGAAAGATCGGGTCAGTAGCAGAACTCTGCGGAGATAACTATCTGAATCAGGTTGGAACAGTGACACCTCTAACATGCAGGACTGGCCTCCATGCAACTCCATAACTAAATATAGTTCTTCATGCATCTAAAGACACTTTAGCACCTAGCTTGTTTTCACACCTCAATTAGCTTTAAAATCTGTTTTATTTGGTTATTTAGTTTGGAAACATAAATCAATGAAATAAAATACACCCCAAAGAAAACATACAGAAACAACATATTAATAAAGGCTAAAGTGCATAAATCCACCACCGTAATATTAATTATGAGAGTAGAGGTAATAATGTTTGAAGCCTCTGATTAAAAGTGGATTAAAACAAAATTTTCAGATGAAATGAAAACATTTAGATTTTTCTGGTACAAAAACAAGTTTCTGAGACATTGTGTCTAATTTTCTATTCATTGCTGTTTTAATGCCTAATAGTAAATGTTGCAGTAAAACTGTATTTTGACGATTTTCTGAAGGTTTCTGGATTTAAATGTTTTATAAAAGTGTCAGTAAAGAGTTTTTGGTCTTGTGGCTTCAGCTGGTTTCCTGCTGCAGGTTTTTGTACGACGGTTTTTCACTGTGATAGCTGGGGTACCACCCTGACTGAACCTTCACACACAGCTCAACAAAAACCTCCAGGCTCCTCTGAGCTGCTGCTGGACACTAGAAACCATCCATGGAGACCCAAACACAGGGAGATAAGCTGTGTGTTTCAGGTGAGTCTTCTGGAGATTCCTTTCTGTAGAAAAACTGGACCTTCTTCACTGTTCTTCCTCTCAGATCTCCGTTCTGCTTCCAATCAAACCCTCTTTATGGTGAAATCCAGCCATAAAAACCCAACATTAAGCCTCAGTTTGATGCTCCAGGTCTCACAGCTGCACACATCGCTGCTGGATGTGGATTTCCACCTTTTTGAGCTTCTCTGAAGACGTTTGGCAGCTCACAGGTTTTTGTATGAGGCTGTAACACTGTGCTGCACTAACATTCGCAAAGCCGATCAAGCTCACCGTCACTCCTAAAGGTAAGAAAAAACTCCTTTTACTGATTTATACTGTCAGAAATACAGACTTCTACAGCTTCAATCTGGATTTAGAGTCAAATTTGAATGTTTTTATCCTCTGATGACTAAATGAGGTGAAGTGAGAATGTCTCCGTGCTGCTGGGAGTCAGACCTGCAGTCGTTCTGGTTCTGCCAGTAAATATGAGCAAAAATAAGCAGAAAAGCCCTCAGAGATATTCTGATTTATGATTTTATCCCAAAAATGTTAAAAGAATCCAAACTTTAGTGATTTGCATTGTTTACCTTGTGATGTGGCATTAATACAAGAAAAATGAATCCTTTCTTTGAGATGTTGAATGTATTCTAGGAGAAATAAAGCTCGGTGTGCAGTTTCCAAATATAAAATATATTCAAATATTCATAGTTAAGGTATATAAATGATAAAAAATATCAAAGCCAGAGAAAAACATCAGGTTTAAATGATATAATATAGATGAGAGAAATTATTTCTTCCAATGTTTTAGTGGTTTTAAAGAGTCGGACTCTTCAGCTTTAAACTGGGTTTTAAAGTCATTTATCTGAGGAAAGAAATGTTCACTTGGTTCATAAAAATGATCCAAACATTTGATCTGAAATATGCTGTTCTGAAGAGAAGAAGAAAATTTTTTAATCTGCACTATACTAAAAGATGTTTGCTTGCAATAAAGAGGATTTTATCCATGAAATATTAAACTCAGGAACTAAATACGAACCTTAAAGTTATGAAAAAAGCAAAAAAAATGCATAATTTTAATGAGTTGCTTCAGACAAATAAAGTCTGTTTGATCTGAAGTTAGCTTTAAAATTATTTAAAATGTCAGAAATTCATGATGTTGCTTTTCTGTAGCAAATACAACCAAAACTTTTATATAATAAAATATAATAATGTAATATCAAACTCACGATACATCTCACCATCTTTAATAACTTTACATGGTTTTAATAACAAATTACCATCAATAGGAAAACAATCTGAGGAGTTAAAACTGGGATTTTATTATTTTTAATGTTAACATTTATTTCACGGCAAGAGGACGAACTTTAAAAATCATAAATAATAAAGAGAAACAGAAGAAAAACTGATACATGAATTATTCACGTTTGTCAGAAAATACATTAAACCTGTGATGAAATATTAGTGTTCTGCCGTCAGAAATCCTGTTCAGATTCATTTCTAAGCTGGATTTAAACATTAATTCAACTGTTAAAAACAACAGAAACTGCTTTTATTGGTGAGAAATCCCTCAGCTGAAGATGCAGCTTTTAAACACATGAAAGAAGAACAGACTTCATCAAAAATCTAAAGAATAAACTTCTGCAAGAGTTAAAAAGTGACCTCAGAGTGGGAAACATCTAAAAAACTTCTGATGCGTAATTTAAAAAATCCTGAAGCTGAAATCTGATAAGTTTCTGACAGTTTGTTGTTTCCATTTTTCACATCATTCATGTTAAAAGTTTCATTTCCTCTGTTCACAACACCAGCAAAAATCTCCTGAATCTCATAACATGAAACATCTGAAAAAGTCTTTTTAATACAGAATAATAATTAAAAATCGTGAAGAAAACTTCCATTTAATTCATTTCCAAAAGTTTTAACCCTAATGAATCCAAGTGAACTTGTGATGCATGAATACACACATTAAAAGACTAAAGCATCAGAAATGAGACGCATTCCTGCAAGATTTGAGATTCTTCCTGCTTTCATGAGTCAGTTTGGAAATCTGAAAACAAAATGAGGTGATAAATGAATAAAGGCCAGTTTAAAACTGGTAAAAATGATGAATAACCTCATTTTTTTGTGAATCAGATTTTTCTGGGTGCTGTGACAAAACATATTTCAGAAAGATTTTATAAATTGTTGACGGAAACATAAAAATTTATGGAATTTCTTCAGCAAAATGTTTTTATCTCCATCTCAAGTTTTTACGTTATTTCTTCAATTATTGTGGAGATCCGGGTTTTCCTATGGACTCCCTCCAGTGATGAGCCACGTGTTTGACCCGGTTTTGGTTTCTTCTCATGTTCAGATGAAACCCCCGTTGCTCCGACCATGTTCGTCCTCAGCCCCCTGCAGCCTGAAGGTTTTCCCCTGAAGAAAGCGGACCAGCTGGGTCCAGATGTCTGTCTGGCCACAGATTTTCGTCCAAAGGGGGAGGACATGGTTCTGAACGTGAAAGGGGGTCCGGTCAGTGTGAGCACGACTCCTGCCAGTTTGTCAACGAAGACTAAGACTTATTATTACGCTGGGTTCAGCAACGACACCATCCACTCCTGCGGCCTGAACGGAAAGTTCAGCAACAACGAAGCTGGTATGAAACATCAGAATCAACAGAATCTGAGTCAAAGACCTGAAGTCAAACCTGACTGCAGGTGTTTGGGTCAAAGCGATCAGTTGGCTCTGCTCAGAAATGTTTCCACAGAAAATCAATGATGTCTTTCTTTCTCTTAAACAGATGATGAATGTGAGGACATTTATCCAGGCAAGTCAACACACACACCTGATCACACACCTGGACATACATCTAAACACCTGGACACACATCTAAACACACACCTGGACACACACCTGGACACAAACCTGATCACACACCTGGACACACATCTAAATACACACCTGGACACACATCTAAATACACACCTGGACACACACTTGGACATACATCTAAACACACACCTAGACTCACACCTGGACACACATCTAAACACACACCTGGACTCACACCTGGACACACATCTAAACACACCTGATCACACACCTGGACACACACTTGGACATACATCTAAACACACACCTGGACTCACACCTGGACACACATCTAAACACACACCTAGACACACATCTAAACACACACCTGGACACACACCTGGACACACATCTAAACACACACCTGGACACACATCTGTACACACACCTGATCACACACCTGGACACACACCTGATCACACACCTGGACACACACCTGATCACACACCTGATCACACATCTAGACACACACCTGGAGACACATCTGGACACACATCTAAACGAACACCTAGACACACACCTGGACACATACTTGGACACACACTACGAGACACACCTGATTACACATCTGAATACACACCTGATCACACATCTGGTCACACACCTGGACAATTATTCTGCAGACCATTTACCAGGATGCCTTTCTATATTCTCCTGAACAATGTCACTGGGACAGTTTAAAGTCAGTCACTGTTTCTGGTTGCTGATCTTCATACTCAGAAGCTCCTGATAAATCTGGACCATCTGGAACTGGATCTATGTTTTTTCTGTGATTCTCTCCCTTAGGTTTCTGAATCTTCTGGTTTTGATGAATTCATTCTGAACTCTGTCTCTCTGAAAATCCAGAAAAAGCCAAACTGAACTTCTACCTGGTGCTAATAAACAGCGTTCGGGTGATCTTTACCAAAGCTGTGGCCTTCAACACCATCCTGACCATCAGAGCCCTGATCTTCTGATCCTAAACCTTCTGGGCCACCGTCCGACCCATGTGGAAACCGACTAAAGTCTCTGTAGAGCAAACTGACAAATGAATGCATCACTATAAAATTTATCCTCTTTACTTGCTCAAAATAAATCAGATGGAAGAGAAACAGGAAGAAACAACCCAGAGAGCCTGAAAGTTTTAATATTTAATTTTTTGGTCTTTATTTGATTAAACTGAGCAGACTCAAACTAAAAGACATCTGACAGATAAAATTAAAACACAGACTTTTTGACCCAAATATAGAACTAAAATACTGTGAAAAACTCAGGAAATGCTCCCAGATTTTTAACTTTAGATGATTTGAAATTGGAAATATATTTATATTATTTTTGTTTGCATCTGAGAAAAGTGCTTTAGACAAAAATAACAAAAACATCGAACATCTGCTAAAGATATTCTAAATACTAAAATCTTACAAATATAAAACATTACTAAATATACATGAAGAATTTACAATTTTTTTTATTTTTATTTTTTAACATTTAAGAATGCACTTTTGTTTATGAAGTATTATGATGTATTTCCTGAGATATTTTTGTGTTAATCATGTGTTCAAACACAAAATTCACCAATATTTAATAAAAATGTTTTAATCTTAAAGCTTACGTCATACTTTCAGAGTGGATGAATTTATGACGACATGGAACTGCTTCAGTGTCTGTGAATTTATCACAGGATTTCTGTTTTTAGGCTTTAAATCTATTTAATGAAAGCTCAGCTCAGCATATAAAACATTTTAAATAAGCCTTTTAAAGAATCTTTAATTCTTTCTATAATTGTAGTTTTGCTGATTCTTCTGCATCTGTCTCGTCTCTTTGCTGATTTAATTATTCTGGTTTATATTGTAATAAAAACATATCAGCTGTGATCTTCTGTTTGTTGTTATTTTCTCATGTTTTATCTTGATGACTCATAATATAAACAGGTTTCTGAAAAATGTGTCCATAGTGTCCATGTAAAGCGATATAATCAGAATGAGGAGTCCCCCACAGTGCAGGTCTCGGACCACTGTTTTACTCCTTCCCTGATTTAAAGGAGGTAATTTAGTTTTTAATCAACCTTCATTTTAGTTTTAACAGGATCCAGATGATACAGAAACACTTCAGAGAATTACTCTTTTCTCTTAATATCGATGTTCTTTGATGTCTTCCTGGATTTGACCTTTGATGTCTTCATTCCTGAACCCTCTCTGTGTCTCTGTGTCAGTTTGATCAGTTAAAACCACATTTCAACAGGAAACTGAAGCTGCAGATAAAAATCAGCGAGAAACTAAACAGCAGCTCAGTTTCACATCAGCAGGAAACACTTTGGTTGAACCTCGGCTCCTACTCTTCCTGCTGTTCACTTCAGCTTTGTGTTCATTAATGTCCAGAATGTTTTAATTTCAGTTTCGGCAGATTTAATAACAAACGAAAAATTAAAAGTCTATTTTTATCCATTTTATTGGTGGACAGAAGGAAATTTAATAACCATTTTATTTTATGAGCATCAGCAGCAACCACCAGGAGGCTCAATTGAGAATCTGAACGTATTCAGGCAGAGCAGATGTGGAACCTGCAACATAACAAAACTGATCAGAGGCCCAGAAAAGTTTGTCCCTTGTTAATTTATCATGTTCAGAGGAGTCCATAACTATTCATACCCCTGGCAGATATAAATCAGAAATAGTTCTCATTCAACTAAAATGTTTGTTTCTGACAAAAAAATGAGACAGATATCCTTCAAAACATCAGCAAACAATATCAGTTAAAATATTCAGCTATTTTTCTCCTTATTTAAAAGAATCTCATGTAAAAAAAATAATTAATCCTCTTCCCAATAATCAATGAAAAAATCCATCCCTTCTTTAACAGCTGAAAATCTTTTTCTCTGCTATTTTAATGATTTATTTTTTTGGTGTTTTGAGCCCCAAAAGTCCTTAGAGGTTTGGGAACCCTTCCTCACCATGCCCCCTTATTTTTAGTTCCTTCCCCCCCATTTTTTTTTGTTTGTTTTCAGGTCAAGACTCTGGTTCCAAAACATAAATATTAATTCTGAAAGGAAGAAACCTGTCGGCCACATTAAAATGACCTTAAACCTAAATCTGCCAGGGGTATGAATAATTTTGGGTATCGTGGGAATCAGAAATTTACGCTTGCAGCATAAAACATATTTTCTCACTGTCTGACATTAAATCAGACTAAACTGTTCCTGTTTTAAGTTTTCTAAAACAGAATAAGAGAGAAACTGTATGTGTTTGTGTTCATTTTGTAATGCTGCCCGTGTCGATGAATAGAAGGAAGCCTCAAAGCTTTATTCCTTTATAGTTAGAAAATTAAATCAGCTCATCGGATCTCGTCAAGGTTGTGAACAAGTTATATTAGACTTTTAAAAGTTCCAAAGTCATTTTAAACATTTATCTTTTTAAATATGTTTACTTGTTAGTAATGACCTAAAATTAAATATTTTATTAACTTAACTGAATGTTTACAGGTAAATATCAGATTCTGTTTCTGATTATCCTACAGCATCTCCTCATTACTGGAATAATTCAATTCAATTCAATTCAATTCAGTTTATTTATATAGCGCCAATTCACAACACATGTCGTCTCAAGGCTCTTCACAAAAGTCAGGTACATACATAACAATTAATCCTAATCATTGAACAGTGCAGTCAGATTCGGTATTATTCAAATTGGATAAAAGTTTTTCTATACTAAGGAAACACCAGCAGATTGCATCCAGTCAGGAACTTGCAGCATTCCACTCATCCTGGATGAGCATGTAGAGGACAGTGCAGTGGACAGTCACTGACGTTGACTTTGCAGCAATCCCTCATACTGAGCATGCATTGTAGCGACAGTGGAGAGAAAAAACTCCCTTTTAACAGGAAGGAAACCTCCAGCAGAACCAGAACCAGGCTCAGTGTGAGCGGGCCATCTGCCTCGAAGACCGACTGGGGGTTTGAAGAGAACAGAGCAGAGGACACAAAGAGAACAAAGAAGCACTGATCCAGAGTACTTCTGTTCTGGTAAGGAAAAGGTAAATGTTAAAGGATGTAGCTCCTTTAGTGTTTTCACCTAGAAAGAAGGAAACAGTAAAACTCTGTGAGCCAGTTTTTCAATGTTAGAGTCTGAAGAGAGCACATAGAGTTAGTTACAGTAGAAGCTCAGTCAGTAGCCATGTCTAGGAGGAGAGAAAGAAAGGGTTTTTTAAACACTGAAAGACAGGCCATGTGGATCATCGGTAGAGGTGTGAGCAATTAAGTTGTTACCAGCAGAAGCTTTGCTGTGATTCCCCTCCAGAAAGGGTGTTACAGGTAGACACAGAGTCAGGCCAGGTGGGTTTCTAGGAAGAGAAAAGAGACAGAGAACTAAAGTTAAAAGCTGAAAATAACAGCAAATAATGCACAAAATTGGAGAGTAGTGTGAGAATGTAACGAAGAGGGTAAAAGTGGTCATTATGTCCTCCAGCAGCCTAAGCCTATAGCCAGCATAACTACAGAGATATCTCAGGAAAACCTAAGCCACTCTAACTATAAATTTTATCAAAAAGGAAAGTTTTAAGCCTAGCCTTTAAAAGTAGACAGGGTGTCCGCCTCACGGACTAAAAGGAGGGGTTTCCACAGGAGAGGAGCCTGATAACAAAAGGGATCTGCCTCCCATTCTACTTCTGGATTCTAGGAACCACCAGTAAACTGCAGTCTGAAAACGAAGTGCTCTGTTAGGAAATATGGAACAATCAGCTTCTTTATGTATGATGGAGCTAAATCATTAAGGGTTTTATGTGAGGAGGAGAATTTTAAATTCTATTCTGGATTTAACAGGGAGCCAATGAAGGGAAGCTAAAGTAGGGGAAATATGATCTCTCTTTTTAATTTTCATCAGAACTCTTGCTGCAGCATTTTGAATCAGCTGAAGGCTTTTAACTGCATTTTGTGGACATCCTGATAGTAAAGAATTACAATAGTCCAGCCTTGAAGTAACAAATGCATGGACTAGTTTTTCAGCATCACTCCTGGACAGGATATTTCTAATTTTGGCAATGTTCCGGAGGGGAAAGAAGGAAATCCTTCAACACCTCAAGGAATAAAATTTATATCTTGATCAAATAACAGAGGATCAGGAGGAACAACACTGGAGTGGGAACTTTCCACTCAGGTCAGTCACACATCTGAGCTCAGATCAGTTTCAACACTTTGCTCTGATGCTCCACTGATGGCGCCTCACAGATACTGCCACCCGGTGGACAAGAGGGAGAGCCTCAAAGTTTCCTGTTCTATTATCAGTGTGGTGAAGATTTTTAGAGAAAGAGGAAACATCACATATAAACATCTGGTTCCAGCAGAAATAATCATGATACTCAGAGCTGTTTCAGTCGGTTTACATGGTTTTCAGGCTCAGACCGATGAGTTTTGATGACCTGGATGAAACTTATGTTACCATGTTTATTCATGGCTGGGTCCAAACACTTCTTTCTCTAAACCTGCAGACAAAACTGTGGGAGGCACTAAGAGCTCCTTCAGGTTCACTATGGGAGTAAAACTATCTTCACAGAATGTGAACTCGTTCCTCAGTACTTGTTGGTAGTAAAAGAAAACTAAATGATCAAACTGAGTTCACCCTTCTCTCCTTGACTGAAACATGTTCGTTATGTTATTTATGTTATTTTACAAAATTTCAAGAGAACAACATAAAAAGACAATAAAAGTACAAATGACTGATATTGGAGATCAAAGGCAGCCTTAGAAACATTGACTGTTTCTCACACACAGGCTGTGTCTCCTTCAGCACCATGGACAGAGCCCCAGCCTCTTCACTGTCTGGAATAAAGACTCGAGCCAGTTCTTCAGAACTTTACACAAGTCATAAGGACAAGGTGGGTGTGGTCCATGGTGCATTATCATTTCTTTCTGCACAAAGTGTTGAAGCAGAAAACTTCTGTGGCTGAGCTTTTAAAGCATGTGTGGGAAAGACTCGAGATAAGATCAGCTGGACCCATAACAAGTTTTATTAACATTGTTGTAAAATTCCAACTCCTCTGCTTTTCAATATCATTTTTAGCAAAAAGTAGAACCAGAAATAGAGAGCAACACTCAGGTCATGATCACGTCACGATCAGGTCATACTCAGGTCATATTCAGGTCATACTCAGGTCATGATCAGGTTATTCTCAGGTCATGATCAGGTCATGATCAGGTCATACTCATGTTATTCTTAGGTCATGTTCAAGTCATATTTAGGTTATTATCAGGTTATTATCAGGTCATGATCACGTCATGATCAGGTCATACTCAGGTCATATTCAGGTCATACTCAGGTCATGATCAGGACATACTCAGGTCATTATGAGGTCATGATCAGGTTATTCTCAGGTCATGATCAGGTCATATTCAGGTTATACTCAGGTCATGATCAGGTCATACTCATGTTATTCTTAGGTCATGTTCAAGTCATATTTAGGTTATTATCAGGTTATTATCAGGTCATGATCAGGTCATATTCAGGTCATGGTCAGGTCATTATGAGGTCATACTAAGGTCATACTCAGGTCATGGTCAGGTCATATTCAGGCCATATTCAGGCCATATTCAGGTTATACTCAGGTCATACTCAGGTCACGATGAGGTCATATTCAGGTTATACTCAGGTCATGATAAGGTCATATTCAGGTTATTCTCAGGTCATGATCAGGTCATACTCATGTTATTCTTAGGTCATGTTCAAGTCATATTTAGGTTATTATCAGGTTATTATCAGGTCATGATCAGGTCATACTCAGGTCATGGTCAGGTCATTATGAGGTCATACTAAGGTCATACTCAGGTCATGGTCAGGTCATATTCAGGCCATATTCAGGCCATATTCAGGTTATACTCAGGTCATACTCAGGTCATGATGAGGTCATATTCAGGTTATACTCAGGTCATTATGAGGTCATGATCAGGTTATTCTCAGGTCACGATGAGGTCATATTCAGGTCATACTCAGGTCATGATAAGGTCATATTCAGGTTATACTCAGGTCATGATCAGGTCATACTCATGTTATTCTTAGGTCATGTTCAAGTCATATTTAGGTTATTATCAGGTTATTATCAGGTCATGATCAGGTCATACTCAGGTCATGGTCAGGTCATTATGAGGTCATACTAAGGTCATACTCAGGTCATGGTCAGGTCATATTCAGGCCATATTCAGGCCATATTCAGGTTATACTCAGGTCATACTCAGGTCACGATGAGGTCATATTCAGGTTATACTCAGGTCATTATGAGGTCATGATCAGGCTATTTTCAGGTCACGATGAGGTCATATTCAGGTCATACTCAGGTCATGATAAGGTCATATTCAGGTTATTCTCAGGTCATGATCAGGTCATATTCAGGTCATACTCATGTTATTCTTAGGTCATGTTCAAGTCATATTTAGGTTATTCTCAGGTCATGATTAGGTCATGTTCTGGTCACTCTTTGTAAAAGTTGAAGTTTCAAGGATCTAAAATGAGTCCAAACTGTGATGGATTTAGGATTTTTCCAAGTGCTAAATCAGGATCTATCTACAGGCCAACTGGTTATTTGAGGAACATAGCAGGAAAACTATTTTCCTGCTACCTTCAGAAACGTTTGTTAAACTGTGAACAGACCTTAACTGGAGCTTTTGAGCTCTGGTAAGATCAAACGATGATTGATGATGGTCAGCAGATGAATCGAAACACTTGAAAGATGCCGAAACAAAATCCACATATGGAGTTTGGAGTAAATTTGAGAAGATTTGGATAAAAACTTTTTAAGATAAATTAGTTCTAATTTAAACGTTTGGCCTGATTGTGGCTCCAGAGAACAGGTCAAGGTTTCATTATCAGGGTTATCTATACATTCAACAATTGACTGACTTAAAATCTGTTGCCCTGCAACAAAGCTTACTATTTCTACCTTTCCAGTTGTCAAATCAAGGACCTAGACCAAAACTCACAACTGTAGTCTGCATACAAATCTTGGTTTTCAGTCTGGATAAAGATGGTCTGACTTTCTAAATGTTCCCTTTGTGCCTTAGTTATTTTTCTTGGAGGCTCTGAGTCGTCTTGGACATGTTTCTGCTGCTCCATCTGAACTTTCTGGGACATAAACCTTAGCTGAGTTAGAAACCGAGTGAGAAAAGCGAACCCATTTAGCAGCAGCGGTTTCCTTTGTGACAGATTTTCTAGGCCACAGGTGAAGTTTGGTTCAGAAACGGCTCACATCAGTTTCCCGCTTTTTAACACAAACTATAAAAGTTCTCATTTAGGACTTTCATCTGAAACAATAAGCCAAGGAGACGTGAACCTGATTCACTCCAGCAGGATCCAGAACATCAACAGGTACTGAACAGGCGGATGAGCCGTTCTGACTGAAAGAGCTGCGTCAGATAAGACCTTTGTTCATCTAGAGGGGGGTTTCATGGATCATTCAGATCTTTTTTAGTTCATATAAAACAATGATTTGTGCCTTACTGCAATATATGGTGTTCATGTTGCTAGAAATAATGACTTTAATTAATTATTATTAATAAATCAGCTTTAGATTGAATTTCTTCCAGTATGACCCACTCAGAGTTAAATATTCAACAGGTAACTTCTCCAGAACTCAGAAAATACTTTTACAGAACTTACAGTCTGCCTTCCTGAAACCCGCGGGTCACTGGAGAATACAGGTTGACCTTCTGGCCACACCTCTTTATTGGAGGCGGAGCTTCTGACCTGAAACAAAGACCAGATATGAATCTGGGATTTCTGACGCCACCATCAGTTCATCCCCAAGTGTTTGGACTTTAAACATCTGTTTGGTTCCTCGATGTTTTGGACGTTCTGGAGTCCTCAGGAAGTGGACATTAAGGAGGACGAACAGCGAAGGTCAGCTTCTATTTGTTGAATTTTGAATTTTATGACAACTGAAAGAAAAAACATGAACTAACAAATAAAAAAACCTAAAGTCTTCACCCGACTGCAGATTTAACGAAAGCAATTGGTCCTGGAAACATTAAAATATTAAATATAAAAGAATTAATATATCAAAGCTAAATGGTAAATAACAACAAACTGGGATTAACTGGGATAAATTTCACATTTTTAACATTGCAGCAGAAAGAAAAAGGAAAAATAATCCAGATTCTTGGCTTCTGATTATCGCAGCAGTTTTTGTCACCGTCTTTGGTTCTGTGTGAATCAAGGATCTGAAAAAATGTATTTTGGAAAAGGAACCAAACTGAGAGCTGAAACCAGTAAGAACAAATGTTTTCTGTTTTCCCTGATTAACACTGATGTTCAGGTCATTTTATTCATTTATTAGATTTTCTTCAGGTTTTGTAGATGCTTAATAAACAGATTAGAAACTAAGTAGAAAATCAAAACAGAGCTCAAGAAAATCCACAAAGACAGAAAGATTCATGTTAGATTCAGCAGCAGGATGATAAAATAAAAGAAAGACGCAGAGATAAATTAATATGAAAAATATGCAGGCAGCAGTTTTTGTCTCAGTCTGAGTTCATGTGTGACTCAGGGAGGAAACTACAGACTTTACTTTGGAGAAGGAACCAAACTGGTGGTTGAAGCAGGTGAGAAGAAGATTAATTAATGTCTTATTCTTTAAAACGTGTTGGAGAAGCTTTTTATTTGTGTTTTGTCCACATTTATTGGGATTTTAATTGTCTAATGATGGAAACTAAACTACAGACAGCAAAAGGTGAAAAAGCTGTGATGAAATAAACAGAATCACATTTTATTTAGATTTATTTTCAAGTAATAAACGTCAGAGGAGTCAAAGTAAGACGGGCTGTTTAAAGGCTGAGGAAGGAATAAAGTCACGTTTTCCTCTTTGGTCTCAGCAGAAATCTTTACATTATTAAACATCATCAGTAATATTATTAAAGGATTGTTTTACAGAAATAAACATTTCAATCTGTTTGGAAAATCAGGCAGGGTCCAAACTCGTTTTCAGCTTAGGAACCAAACTACCTGGTTCTGTTTGAGCCGAACAATCTGGGGGAAACATTTAAAACTGGATTTCACAAAGAAAAGAACAAACAGAAACAAAATGAAGCTGAAACTGAAAACGAGAAGGTTCTGTGGATCCTTAAACAGAACAGAAACAGGTTCTGAGATTCTGTCCCAGTCTGAGTCACTGTGTGAAGAACCAGGGAGGAACCAAACTGATCTTTGGAACAGGAACCCGACTGACTGTAGAAGCTGGTGAGATCATGTAAATATTTTCAGCTGAATTAGAGTAAAATCAGCAGCTGGACTCAAAAACCCAAAAAGTTCTGTAGAACCTGAAGGATAACAGAAAAGAGCAACAGAATTCAGATTAAAGCAGAGCTGCAGCAGCTTCAGAACCGGGTCGTGTTGGGAATGAGATCCAGTTCTCAGTTGTATCAAATAATTAAATACAGGTTAAAAAAGAAAAATAGAAGAAGTAAAAACGTTTAAAAACGGTTTTATTTAGCTGCCAGAACTGGGTCAGAACTTGACCCAGACGAAGGTACTGTGGGACGGATCAGGAAAAAGAACCGGACTGAGATTTTAGATGTTTTTACCTTTAGAGAAACAATTTCAGATTTTTGTACTTGATCACATTTTTAGGAGAACAAATTCTTAGAGAAACCAGAACCAGAACCTTTAAAAACAACAATAACTGAAAACAGAACCAGAACCTTTAAAAACAATAAAAACTCAAACCACCACCTTCTAAAGAATCAGAACTATCAGAACCTCAAATAATGTTAAATAAAACTAAAAATGTCCTTTTGGACCCTGAAACCTTGGCTGAACTTGTTTCTGCTCATTTAACGATGGAGGTGTGTGTCTGCGCCTGGAAACAAACGGGTCTTTGGCGACGCCGTGGAGCTGGTTCTGGCTGCAGGCTGGAGAACTCAGCACATTTTAAAAGCTTAGACCTGAACTTCTAATGTCAGGAACCAGAACCGAATCCAAAAATACCGAAGATCCCAGCAGCAATGGTTCTAGTCTGGGTCCCGGTCCAGACTGGTTTTTGTTGAGCTGTGAGGCTCAGTGTGACTGCTCAGGGAGGATACAGAACCGTGTTTGGAAAGGGAACCAAACTTTTCATTCAGAACCGTGAGTAATACTAAGATTTAAAGCAGCAGAGCAGGACAAACCTGGAAGTTCCCTTTCTTTCAGATTTTCTGTTTAAACCTCTAAAGGTTAAAGGTCGGCTGAATTTTATTACATGAATATTTAGTTCAGGTCCAAATTTGAGTCAGATGGACAGAAAACATCATTAGATTGATAACATGTGTGCAATGGTTACATTAACCTGCTGAAAACTAACAGGAAATGATTGGAAAATGTGTCAAATAGAAAAATGAAGAAAACAAACAGTTAAATGATCAATGAGGCAGTTTATGGTGATGAGGATCCACAGAAGACGCTGCTATAGATGAATTACTGATCAAATGAAGGATCAACTGTTGATTCCGATCAACTTCATTGATTTATTGCAGGAAAGAAAAGCAGAAACTTTTAACTCTGGTTCCTTATTTTTGTTCCTGAAGATAAAATCATTTTTCTCTTCGTTCCCAAACATGAAGCAGCTTCTTAGTTCTTACTGGTTTGATTCATAAAACATTCAAACCGGTTTGACTCGTAAAACATTCAAACCGGTTTGACTCGTAAAACATTCAAACCGGTTTGATCCGTAAAACATTCAAACCGGTTCGATCCATAAAACATTCAAACCGGTTTGATCCGTAAAACATTAAAACCGGTTTGATCCATAAAACATTCAAACCGGTTCGATCCGTAAAACATTAAAACCGGTTTGATCCATAAAACATTCAAACCGGTTCGATCCGTAAAACATTCAAACCGGTTCGATCCATAAAACATTCAAACCGGTTCGATCCGTAAAACATTCAAACCGGTTTGATCCATAAAACATTCAAACCGGTTCGATCCATAAAACATTCAAACCGGTTCGATCCATAAAACATTCAAACCGGTTTGACTCGTAAAACATTCAAACCGGTTCGATCCATAAAACATTCAAACCGGTTCGATCCGTAAAACATTAAAACCGGTTTGATCCATAAAACATTCAAACCGGTTCGATCCGTAAAACATTCAAACCGGTTCGATCCATAAAACATTCAAACCGGTTCGATCCATAAAACATTCAAACCGGTTTGACTCGTAAAACATTCAAACCGGTTCGATCCATAAAACATTCAAACCGGTTCGATCCATAAAACATTCAAACCGGTTCGATCCGTAAAACATTCAAACCGGTTCGATCCATAAAACATTCAAACCGGTTCGATCCATAAAACATTCAAACCGGTTCGATCCATAAAACATTCAAACCGGTTTGACTCGTAAAACATTCAAACCGGTTCGATCCATAAAACATTCAAACCGGTTCGATCCGTAAAACATTAAAACCGGTTTGATCCATAAAACATTCAAACCGGTTCGATCCGTAAAACATTCAAACCGGTTCGATCCATAAAACATTCAAACCGGTTCGATCCATAAAACATTCAAACCGGTTTGACTCGTAAAACATTCAAACCGGTTCGATCCATAAAACATTCAAACCGGTTCGATCCGTAAAACATTAAAACCGGTTTGATCCGTAAAACATTAAAACTGGTTTGGTCCTTAAAATCAAGAGAAAACTGCAGCTGTGAGCTTTTTGCTCAGCTCTCAGTCACAGTGTGAAGGGAACCGCACAGAAACTGGTGTTTGGTGGAGGAACCCAGCTCATCATCCATTCAGGTCGGTTTCAAGTCCAAAATAACCCGGTTCAGTTCAACAAACTGAGAGATCCGCTCATGTTGCTGAAACAGAGCGAGAATCTATCAGATTAGCTTAATGTGCAGAAAGAAATCAGAATAAAATGTATTTTTTAATTTATTTAAAAGCCTTCAGAGATCATTTCTCACTTTATCAGGCAACGCGTCTCTTGGTGTCAGTTCTGGCTCTGGTTCTGGTTCTGACAAACAGCTGCAGGCTGAAGGGTTTCAACACGCAGCAATTTAAAACTAGTTTTTAGCCTTTTATGTTGAAAGTATTTTTCCATCAGCAAAAAATCTGAGAAAATTTTCTTTTGAGAAAAACTGAAGAAAAAAACAGATTTCTGCTGCAGAACCGTTCTGGTCGGTTTTTGTTCTGTTGTTTCGTGTTGTGTGAATTCTGGTGCTGACTACGGTAAACTGCTGTTTGGATCCGGAACCAGACTGACCGTTCACAGCCGTAAGTTCTGGACTAAAACCTTTTGGACCCGATTATTTTATTTATATATAGTTATGAGGTTTTAGCTGAGTTTTTTGTTTCCATAGAAACTAAAACCCAGAACCTGACTGGGTTTTGCTGCTTTAGAACTTCTTAGTAAACTGAACGAGATAATCCGAGACGGGTTTGAGTTTTTAACGAGGTTCAGAACCGGATAAAAATGTGTGGCGGTTTGGATCAGTGTTTGGATCCGAGTTCAACCTGGATTAAATTAATTCTGCCAGAACCGTTTTACTAAACGGATCCAATAATTCCAACATGTTCGAAGAATAAATTCTAACAAGTTAAAATGACTGAGAGGGTAAACGGGCCGGATCGGTTTTGGGTCAGCTGTCAGTCACTGTGTGACAAGAGGAAACGATAAGATAATCTTTGGAGAAGGAGTTCTGCTCAGAGTTGAAACAGGTCAGTTTTTCAACCAGAACAAATCGATTTGGGTCCGGTTGGTGGATTTACAGTAAATTCAGGACTTTCAAAGATCAGGTTTGGTTAAGAATCAGCTGGTTCTGGTCGGATGGAAGGAAATATTGTATGTGGTGCTGAAGGCTCTGCTTCTGGGTTTTTATTCAGTGAAGTTAAAGAAAAACTGGGTTTGAACTCAGTTTGGATCTTTATCACAGTAAAACGGGTCAAAGTTCTTGGAACCCAACCATGAATCTGGTTCTGGACTTGGTTACAATATAAAAGTTTGTTGTGTTTGAAATTATTTTGGAGGTTTTTCTATGAGTTGAAAACTGGTTTAATGATCCAAAGCTGAGAGGTTCTGGTGCAGAAGGAGCTCAGCTAAAGATTTTCAAAAAGTTCCTGAAACAGACCCAGAGCCGAGGTCCAGTTGAAGTTCTGATCATTGGTGTCGATCAAGTAAGAATTTCCTGTCTCAAAAAAGAGAAACGGCTCCGGGTTTAAGTGAAAACTTTAATCTGCTGCCAGGACCGGTCCGATTGAGCCCAGTTCGTGTTTCAGTTTTTCTGCTAGGCAGCAGCAGAACCAGATATAATGATCCAAACCCGTTAGGCAGGATTATCTGCTGTGAGCTATTCAGGGTTTCAGGTCTCTGTGTGAACTAGTTTGGGTTTTTGTGCTGCGTTCTGGTGCTGTGTGAAGGGTTCTGGTCTGGACAAAATCCTGTTTGGATCTGGAACGAAACTCACCATAAATTCCAGTAAGTTTCACCGTTTCCAAGGTTCTGTTTGCAGTTCTGCAGGAACATGAAGTAGAAAATAAACCTGTTGATAGTTAAAGGTTTCAGAACCCTTTTGATCCGGTCTCAGAACCAGGAAAAGTGGGTCAGGTTGCTTTTAAATTTGAAACCAGTGAAATAAATTCAGGCTTAAATATCGGTTTAAAATTCAGCTGATTAACCTTAAACAGATTCAGGACTGGATCAGAACCAAAGCTCCAGTTTTTGGCTTCTGCTCTCTGCAGTTTTTGTTCTGAGGCTTCGTGATGTGTGAATTCTGGAGGCTTGGAGAAAATCCAGTTCGGCTCCGGAACCAAACTGACCGTCGAGTTCAGTGAGTCTCACCAGTTTTATGTACAATCAGAACTTCTGAACCGTTGTTTCAGATGCTGAACTGGGTTTGGACTGAGATCTGATCAAATTCTTCAAACTAAAAATATTCCTCCTTAAAATGGGGCTAACGGAACCGAACCGACCCGGTTCTCAGCTTCATGTTTTTTAAAGTAAAACATTTTCTTCGTGTTTCTTTAATCTAAACATGTTTTCAATTTTCAAAATTTTAATCTCCGAAAAATTCTAACAAAATTCCCAGAAATGTGTCGAATGAAAACAGCTCGTTTGGGTCCAGCAGAGGTCCAGATAATCAGAACCATGTGAAGAATCAGAATCATGTGAAGGATGGATAAAATATCATTTTTGGGACTGGAACCAGTTTAACCATCAGGACCAGTGAGTCCTAGTTTAGATCAGAATCAAGTAAAAATGGTGAAATTTGCTGCAGTTTAAAGGTTAAAGTTTTTCCATCTGTTGAATAAAAACAGAACCGACTGGAGAGAAAACAGATAAAAAAGTTGATTCTGAATCTAGAATCGTTCAAGAAAATCTAGTTTGTCCAGAAAATTTTACGATTTGCAAGAAAAATAAGTTCACAATTTAAAAAAACGTTTAAATAATTATCTTCAGCTTCGTTTGGAGACAAACCCAGAATTTGGTTCGGTTCTTCTGTGAGTTCATGTGATGGAGCTTCATGTTGTGTGAATACTGGTGCTCAAAAGATCCACTTTGGACCTGGAACCAGACTAACCATTGAAACCAGTAAGTGCTGCTATTCATGAGGATTGGATTTTTATCAAGATTTAATATTTTTATATCTTTTTATATCTGAAATTATGAAAATATTTCAGAACAACCAGAAGTTTTATTACAAATCAAAGAGAAATTCTCACATTTTAAACAGGTGGTTCTGTTTCTGAGTTTTTGTTCTGAAGCGTCATGTTGTGTGAATGTTGGACAGAAGCTCATCTTTGGACCTGGGTCCAGTTTAACCATCAGAACCAGTAAGTGATCAGAAAAAGGAATTTTTAGCAAATTAAGCTAAAATAATCCTCAACATTCTGAAATATTTCTGTTTAAAACTCCAAAGAGAGATTTGGTCCAAAGTCTGGAAGATATGATTCTGTAAGGTTCTGTTCAGAGCCGAGGACAAAACTGGAGCATAAATAGAATCATTATAAAAATATGAAATGAATAAAAGCGTCAGTTTTCCTGTAAATATTTAAACTTTTATCCTGTTAAATTTTCATTCAGGTTCAAATCAATTTTTGACGTTAGAATTTAATTAATAATTTCATCTGATTCATTTAATGAACAGAACTTCTTGTTCTGAGACGTCCTGATGTGTGAAAACTGGAGGTTTCCAGAAGATCCTGTTTGGATCCGGAACCAGTCTAACCATCAGAACCAGTAAATGGAAGGAAATGTTGGAGCTGAGAGATTTGGTCCAGTTTAAGTAAAATGATCTCACAGAGAAAAATAAAAACTGATAAAATGTTTTAAATCTGAAGTTTTTAGTCTGTTGGGTCCAAATTCTGCAGAACTCTGCAGTAGCTGATGTTTAATAGAGAGAGGTATTGACTGGAGGTTCTGGAAACGGGTCCAGATTAACCAGTAAATCCAGAATCTAAAGATGTTCAAGAAGAAAAGCAGAAAAATAAAATTAACTGAAGGCATAAATGCTGTTTTATTGTAGCCATAAATAAACCTAAAGCTTTTCAACTTTGGTTTAAAAATATTAAAATGATTTTTAGGAAAATAATCAGAATCAGTTTAAATATGATCAGAATAATTTAATTCATTTTACAGAAACTCTTTATGAAATCATGTTTGTAGTTTCTGCCATGAAGCTTCCTGATGTGTGACTGGAAGCAACAATAAGATCATATTTGGGACCGGAACCAGTTTAACCATTGAAACCAGTAAGTACTAGTTCTGATTCTAAAAATAACTATGAGGAATATCATTTCGGATGATTGTTTAAAGCTGAAGAATTAATAATCTAAAATCAGAACCACTGAAGATAAAAAAGGAAAATAAATGTTGATGGTTTCTAAAAATTCTGCAGATTTTAAATGTTTCATAAAGAACCAGACCGGTTTTGGTCCATAAATGCAGAAGCAGATTAATTATTGAGAAATTTGATTATTTTTATTTTGATCAAAAAACTGTTTTTTTTGGACCAGAATCTGAACCAGAATCTTCAAATCACTTTTTCAAAACCAGAATAAAATCAGCTGGAAATGTTTCAGAAAGAAAAGAACAGGAGATCCAAGTTTTATCTGACAGAACTCGTGTTTTATACCAACCGGGTCAGAAGGTCCGAACATGTTGGAGCAAAAGAACTTCTCATGGGTAAAAACGGAAGAATCTGGTTTAATGATCAGAACCGAAGAACTGGACTTTTTCTGAACACAGTTTGGGTCGTTCATCTTCTCGGTGTAACTTGTGGACCTGAATGTTGGACTGAACAGAATCGTCTTTAGTACTGGAACCAGATTAAATGGATCAGTACCAGTCTGGTCCCATAAACGACATAAGCTTCTGTTTTTGTTACATTTTTGTAACAATTTTTGCACAGATGTGACATATCTGGGTCAGAACCTGCAGATTACTGATGGAGTTTGGGTCATGGACCTTCATGCTGTGTGACTGGAACAAACCAGTATAAGATCTTCTTTGGAACTGGAACCAGTCTAACCATAGAAACCAGTAAGTGTCGGGATCCGGTGTTCTGACATCTTTAATCTGGTTCGATTGATCCAGATTAGGCCACATGTGTTGGGTTTTTAATCACAGTTTGTTTGTTTGGGTTGTTCTGCCGGGTCACATCAGCGGCTGCTCTCCAGGGTCCGTGTTTGTGGTTCAGTCTGGCTGAGTCGGGTCTTATTTAAACTTTTTAAATGCAGATTTGGTTTTGGGTTAAAAACGGTTATTCAGATGTGAAGCCGTGGTTCTGAGACGCTGAGCGGTGGAGAAGTGCTCAGATGGGCATCGGATCACCAGAGTTCTGCTCCTAAATGGGTTTTATTTGGATCCAGAGGGAAGCATACTGGGATCTGTGTTTAATGATGATGGATTCGGCTTCCTCTGCTGTTTAGATGGTTGGGTTTAAAAGTTCTGATTGGACCAGTTACTGGATCTGCTGAGTGGAGCTAGAAGGAAAACTCTGTTGACTTGTGAAGCTTTGAGCCCAGTTTGCTGCACTGGGTCGGGTTTGTGTGCTGACGGTTCAGACTGTGTGACTTATTCTTCTGGAGGAAACCGGGTTGTGTTTGGTACCGGAACCAGACTGTTGGTGAACAGCAGTAAGTTAAATATAAAGTTTTTTATTGCTAATAATTAAAACTGGGTTCTGCTGCCTGTTTATATGAGTCAGAACCATTTCAATTAAGCCAGTTGATCAGATTGGGTCACAGAGCTTCATGGTGTGTGAACACTGCTGGATATAAGCTGCTGTTTGGTACCGGAACCAGTAAGTCCTAAACAAGATCTTCCAGTTAGGAAAAAATTGTTTCTGGAAACCTCCAGTTTGTTCTGTAGAGTAAAAACAATCAGAACTTTTCAACAGAACCAGAATTAATAATAAGCAGATATGATGGTCAGATGCTGGGATCCAAACCCAACAATGTTCTGGTCCTCGTCTGAGTTTATGTTGAGGAGCTTCATGTTGTGTGACTGATGGCAGAAAGATGATCTTTGGAACCGGAACCAGAGTAACCGTTGAACCCAGTAAGTCATAATTAGCAAAGGTTCTGAAAACCCGAAACCCGATAAACCCAAAGTTTATCAGATTTATTCATAAAATATCTTTTAAAAATTGTACTTATCAACGTGTTTAGATGTCAAATAATTATCAGAACCAGACTGGCTACTGAAACTGGGCAGAACCAGAACTATTGAGGATACTTCTCTGAAAACAAAGACTTGACCTTGTCATCTAAACCAGAACAGAACAGAACCAGAAGCTCAATCAGACCTTTTTAATTAGTCCAATTAGTGAAATAATAAGAAATGGATTCATATTTATGAAAGAAGAACAGAACTTTTTATTACTGGAGCTTCAGCTGCTGGAGCTCCAGGTTTATGTTCTGGAGCCTCAGGCTGTGTGAATCAGAACCAGAATAAGATGTTCTTTGGATCTGGGACCAAACTGATGATAGAAACCAGTAAGTTCAGAAATATTCTTTATGTGAAACAGCTGAAGATGATAATAATAATAATAATCTAAAACTAAAATTCCCAAGAATTCAACCAAAAAATTACATTTTTACATATTTACTGATGAGAGGAATTAATTTATTTGTGTTCAAAGATTTATTATAAACATGAACATGAAAAACCTGCTAATGAGACTGGAACCAGTTTAACCAGTGAAACCAGTGAGTAAAACCAGTCTAGATAAATATTATCAGGCTGAAGCATCTTTCTATTAATCCCAGCCTGACGTCTGGGAGTTAAAACATTTATCCCAGTTTAACTGGAAAAACACCGAATGCCGATTAGTGGATCTCAGATTTTAACGTTTGGACTAAGTTTGGTTCTGTTCACTGGTGCCGTGAGTTTGTGTTGTGGACCTTCATGCTGTGTGACTGGAAGCAGCATGAATAAGTTGATCTTTGGATCTGGAACCAGACTAACCATTGAACCCAGTAAGTTCTGATCTTCATTTTTAATGGTTCCAGTTAAAGGCTGGATGAAACTTCTTGTTTTCTAAAAACCCGACCCGATAGTCAGAACCAAACCTCTGCAGGAAATTAACAGTTATTAATCCAAACATTTAATTGGATCAGTTCTCCTTTAGAACCCGTCTTGGTTCTAGAATGAGTGTTTATGAAATGGACCCGGTTCAGATTGTTTCTGCTGGGTTTTTGTGGTGGAGCTTCATGTTGTGTGAATACTGGAGGTGGAAACAAGATGATCTTTGGACCTGGGACCAGTTTAACCATTGAACCCAGTAAGTTCTGACAGAATTTAATAATGTTTGATCCAGTTAAACTGAACCTTGTTCGGGTTCTGAAACAGTGAGCGGATTGTTCCTCTTGGTTCCCTTAAAGTGATAAAAAACCCAAAGTTTATTTATTTGTTTCATGATCTGCTTGAAACGGACCAGCAGAACCAGGAACAAGAAGTTCTGGTCCTGTTTATCACAGCTGAGATAACGTTATGGACCTTAAACTAACCGTCGAACCCAGTAAGTGCTGATCCAAATCATTCATAATTCTTCAGATGTAATCTTGGGTCCGGTTTTCCTGAACCTGTTCATCAGTGAAACGGGTCCAGAAAATGTTCTGAAAGGATAGAAATTAAAATAAAACCCAAATATTTCTGTTTTTATCGATATAAGAAGCAGGTCCATATTGACTTGGATCTTCAAAGTAAAAGCCTTGGTTTAAAATTCCAAAGTTTTCAGATGGGTTCTGGTTCTGATTCTGTCTGTCAGGATGAAAACTTGGATCAGCAGAACGTCGAACCTCAGATGAAGGAAAATTAGAGACAAAGAATAAAATAAAAACATTTTTAAGCAGAAATCAGTTTTTATGATCAAATCAATCAAAAGTCCAAGTTTATTTAGTTCTTATCAGACATAATTGGTTCTGGTCCAGTTTCTGCCAGCTGGGTTTTTGCTGAGGAGCTTCATGTTGTGTGTATGATGGGAATAAGATGATCTTTGGATCCGGAACCACACTCACCATTGAACCCAGTAAGTTCTGATAGAAATCATACCTCGCTAGTTGTGGAGACGAGCCGGTGACAGTGACGGAACCAAACTCATTGGGTTTTAGAAGCAAACAGAACCAGCTTATAATTCCTCTGCAGAAACAACACATGATGTTCAGGAAGCAGCTCCACGTGCAGAAACGTTGTTTGATGGTTCAACTAAAAGTTCAAAGTTCTAAAGGTTCTGAAAGGTTCTTTAACCTCTAAACCAACCCGGCTGTCAGGTTCTGGTCCGGTAGATCACAGGCTGCTGCAGCTCTCAGGGCCCAGGTTCATGTGATGGAGCTTCATGCTGTGTGAATTCTGGAGGAAATCAGTTCAAGATCTTCTTTGGTTCTGGAACCAGACTCACCATTGAACCCAGTAAGTTCTGATAGAATTCTGTCCGTTTGGATGTAGAAAGGGTTCTGTTGACAAGGATAAAATTCGAGTAAGAAAATGTTTGAACTCATAACGGGTCAGAACCAGGTTAGAACCAGGCGGAAAATATGTTTATTTTAGTAAAAATGAAACATAAAAATTTGGTTAATTATTCTTAAGAACAACAACAACAAAAAATCTTTAAATAAACAATAAAATCCGTCTGTTCAGGTTCTGTTCAGGTTCTGTTCAGCTGTAATAATTTAATAACAAGATGCTGCTTCCTGTTGTGAGAACGGTGGAGTTAGAACAAAGACCGTCCAAAGTAACCATAGAACCCAGTAAGTTCTGGTTTTAATTGTTTTCTGGACTCTTTTCAGAACCACATCTGTGAATTTTGGGATTTTTTTTTCATATTTTAGAGAAACAAATAAATTAAAATTTATAAAATAAGAAAAAGTTAATTAAAAAAATGATTGATTAGAAATTAAGAAAATCTGATTTAATGTTTTATATTTTATATTTTCATCTGAAACCGGTTTTTCTATAGAACCAGGTTCTGGTTCCTTATGAACATTTTCTGTTTAAAGAGCTTATTCAGATAAATGTGGTAGAATAAGTTCGGTCCAGCTTGGTACCGACTGTTTGTGTTGGGAAGCTTCAAGTTGTGTGAATGATGCAACTGGAAAGCTCCTCTTTGGAACCGGAACCAGTCTAACCATAGAACCCAGTAAGTTCTGGTTTTACTTGTTTTCTGGACTCTTTTCAGAACCAGATCGGGTTTTAGAAAAGTTTGTTTCTCCAACAGAACCTGTAGATCAGTGAGTTAATGGATCATTTTCTCAGTTGGACTCGGAACCAAATGAGTTTTAACAAATGAGTTTCAGTAACAGAACCGTCGTTTAAAATCAGAAATTCTTAACTAAAAAAACAGTTTTTCAATGGAACCAGGTTCTGGTTCCTTATGAACCCGTTTGTGTTGTGGGTCATCATGCTGTGTGACTGATAGTGGTGGACGTAAGATCATATTTGGACCTGGAACCAGACTAACCATAGAACCCAGTAAGTTCTGATTTATATTATTTATAGGAAGATAAAAAGTTCAATTTGATAAATTATGGTGATGATTTGAAGAGGTTCTGAACGAATTTAAAACGGGTCAAAATGAACTGAATTAGTTTTGTTCTGGTAAAACTAATGGAACCAGTTGGATGCAGATTGGACATTTTTACAGTACGTTGGATCATAACCAGAACTATTTTAACGCAGATAAAACAGTTCAAGCTTTTATTTAGTCGGGTTTTCACGACCCGATTTTAAATCCGACCCGGAAAACTTCAGAAACAGAAATTAAATATTTAAGATTCAAGTAAAAAAAAAAAAACAGAAAAACGATTAAAATAAAAATGATTTTCTGCTTCAATAAATCAAACTCCTCATCATGAGGAGAACTTCTCAGAACCGGGTTCTTGTTGAGGAGCTTCATGCTGTGTGACTGGTGCTGATCGGAGTAAGCTGATCTTTGCCAGTGGAACCAGATTAACCAGTGAAACCAGTAAGTAACAGATACAAAACAGAAAAAAAAGTTTCCTTATTTTTCAAGCAAGTAAATGAAAATGTTACTTTTAGAATTATGAAACAAAACCAGTTCAATATTTCAGGAAAATATGGAAATTTGGACCCAGTTAATAAATTGTCTTTGATCAGCTTCCAGTTTCAAAGACTAAAATCAGAGAGTTTGTTCATCTGCGGATGATCTGGTTCTGCTGGGTTTGTGTTGAGGAGCTTCATGTTGTGTGAATGATGGAACAAACAGGATCCCATTCGGAACCGGAACCAGTTTAACCAGTGAAACCAGTGAGTAACAATAAACATTAATTTACTTTAGCAAACATGTTAAAACATTAATTATGTTTAAGATCTGAGGCAACAATAAGTAAAAAAAAAAGTTTTTATAGTTTAAGTTTTTATATAATTTATGGTTCACAGTAAATTCATCCTTTCAATTCCTGATTTCTTTAAACAAGAGTCTGGTTGAACTGGTTGAACTGGTTTTTGTTGTGGACCTTCATGCTGTGTGACTGGAAGCAACGTGAATAAGTTGATCTTTGGAGCTGGAACCAGATTAACCATTGAAACCAGTAAGTAGCGACATCTGAGGGAAGCTCATCCTCTGCAGTTTCATATTAAACCAGTTTTAGCGTCGGTGCTGTAAAAGCTGATGCCTCCAAAGGAGGTTCTGGTTGAACTGGTTTGTGTTGGGGAGCTTCATGCTGTGTGACTGGAAGCAACGTGAATAAGTTGATCTTTGGAGCTGGAACCAGATTAACCATTGAAACCAGTAAGTAGCGACATCTGAGGGAAGCTCATCCTCTGCAGTTTCATATTAAACCAGTTTTAGCGTCGGTGCTGTAAAAGCTGATGCCTCCAAAGGAGGTTCTGGTTGAACTGGTTTGTGTTGGGGAGCTTCATGCTGTGTGACTGGTACTGACCAGAGAAAGGTTCTGTTTGCCAGTGGAACCAGATTAACCATTGAAACCAGTAAGTAATGATGTCCAATCAGAAGAGAAGCTATTTTTCTGTTTTCTAATCATGTAATGAAAGTTAATCAAACTATCATCATTTGGACAGAATTCATATTTCTTCATGTTCTGTTTATGATTTAAAAGCCTGATGTTGTAAACGTTAAAACTGGTTAAACTGGGCTGTGATCCAGTTTGTGTTCTGGACCTCCATGCTGTGTGACTGACAGCAGTGGAATAAGGATGATATTTGGTTCTGGAACCAGATTAACCAGTGAAACCAGTGAGTTATGCTGCTTTTCATGTTAATATAAAGTCATTTATGACATAAAAATAAAACTTGAAACCATCAGTTCTGCAGAATATTTATTATATTTATAAATCTATAAATATATTGATAATGTTTAGAATTTGATTCCTTCAGTTTACGACCCATAAGAGTCTCTGATAAATTCTGCAAATAATCATAAAACAGGAAGCCTGAAATATTCTCTGTTTGATTTTTTATTTCATAAAAAACAGAAAAACAAACATAATATTTAACAACGTAAATGATGGACTTCTCCTTCTCCAGAACCATGAACGGGTTCTTTAGTTCCATCTTCTCCTCAGTTTATGTTCTGGAGGTTCTTGATGTGTGAATGTTGGATCTGCAGAAAGAATCAGGTTTGCTGACGGAACCAGAATAACCATTGAAACCAGTAAGTGCCAAAGACATTATGACCACTACAGACATAATAACAGAATCTCAACACTTTGGTTTTGTTATAAAACCGTTTAGATGTTGGTTCTGTTTTTATGGACCTTTGAAGCTTGTTTAAAGTGACGAACGTCTGACGATAAAACCTCCGAATCGGTTTCATGTTGAGTTTATTTCAGACTACAACAGTTTGGTTCTGTTTGGTTCTGTTTGGTCCCGTTAATGAGCAGCTCGGTTCTTGATTTCAGCTCTAATGTTGTGTGAATTATGGAGGAGGTGCCGCTAAAATGATCTTTGGTTCTGGAACCAGTTTAACCATCGAAACCAGTAAGGCTGTTTTTCTGATTTCATATTTTTTAGAAATTTTACGTAATAAAACTTTATGCAGATTTTTATATTTTTATTTATCTGAAATTTAATAAAATCTTAATAAACTGTTAAACTTTTACTGAATGTCAGAAATGTTCTACCGAATAAATTTAAAAAATAAATGAAATAATTCGATAAATAAAACTTTGATCTTAAAACTCAGATTTTAATCAAATTAAAAATACAATGAATAAAATTTAAACTGATTTGATTTATTTTAAAATCAGGAATATTTCAGCTGATGAAACGTCCTCCAAGATTAGACTGAAGTTCTGTTCAGTTCGGGTTCAGTTTCCGCAAACAAAACTGGAACAAGATTAACCATCAGAACCACTGAGTCCAAAGCATCAGAAATTATTTAAACTTCAGCTAAAAATATTAAAAAATCTGGATTCATTATTGATTACAACTGATTAGAGCTGAAGAGAAAAGATGAGAAATAATGACGGCAACAGCCGGGTTCTGATCCGACAAAGTCTGATGGTTCGGGTTCTAAACACAAACCCAAAGTTCAGCCAATTAAATAAAAACTGATGAAAAATAAACTAAACATAATAAACTAAATCAAGTTTTTAACCATTAACTTAAAAATCTGCGGTGTTCTGGTCCAGTTCCAGTTTATGTTCTGGAGGTTCTTGTTGTGTGAATGTTGGAGCTACAAACAGGATCATCTTTGGATCTGGAACCAGACTAACCATTCAAACCAGTAAGTGAACAGAAATAAACTTCATATTTTTACTGTAAAACTTTGAAATCTACTGATCAGAAGTTGATTTAATTATTTATAAACTGAATTATTATTGAATATTTTTACTCAGTTAATAAAAAATTCTGCAGATTTAGTAGATTTTATTCCTAATGAACTTTGACTAGACCCCTTTAAATCAGCAGCAAACAGAAAATTTATAAAAATATTCTGTGAGGAATAAAAGCTTTAGAATTTAAATAAAAACAAATTCAGTAAATTTATCAGCTGGAACCATCATTCCATCACAGCAGAACCTCAGTCTGTATACTGGGTTCAGTCGGGTTCTGCTGAGTTTATGTTGTGGACCTACATGTTGTGTGACTTCTGGAGGTGTTTATAAGATCATCTTTGGTTCTGGAACCAGATTAATCACTGAAACCAGTAAGTTCTGATATTTATCACAAGTTTTTTCTGAAGAACCTCTGGAGAAGAATTGGGTTTCAGATTTAAAACCCAGAACCATGTTTAGAATCATTTTGTTGTTCAGTTCTGAAAAAATAAAAAGTCTAAAATGAAAAATTGCTTCTTAAAAATGTTACAAATTTCCTAAATTAAAAATTTGAATGAAGATTTTTTTAGAATAAATAGATTCATGAGAGTGAGAAACAAAAATGCATTTTTTGTTCTCAGAATTTAAAATTTTAAATAATTTGTATTATGCATAAAAATCCATAGAAACGTCTCATTAATAATAATAATGATGATGAGACTCTGAAAATGGTTCTGGTCCAGTCTGTCTCAGCCCAGTTTGTGTTATGAAGCTTCATGCTGTGTGAATACTGGGTACAAGATGTTCTTTGGACCTGGAACCAGACTGACCATTGAAACCAGTAAGTTCTGATCAATTATATAAAAGCTAGTTTTATCAGACTTTATGCTGAGTATGAATCCAATTATGATGCTGTTTGGACCTGGAACCAGAAGTTGATTATTGACCCAAATGTCTTTCAGAACCTTTTGCTGAATCTAAAAGCTGAATTTCAGTCAAACAATAATTCTACAGATTAAACTTCAAAAATTGATCCAAATTCTGCTAAATATTCATAAATTTTCCCTTTTATTCAAAACAATATTTCAATGTCAGGGTGCTGTTCTGTTCTGTTCTGCTCGGCCCGGTTTCCGATGTGAAGCTTCATATTGTGTGAATCAAGTTAAGACAATCTTTGGGTCTGGAACCAGACTGACCATTGAAACCAGTAAGTTCTGCTATTTATATAGAAGTAGAATAAAAATATTAAATATTTCTGTCAGTCCAGTTTGTGTTCTGATGTTTCACACTGTGTGAACAAAAATCAGAACAGGATTATCTTTGGAACCGGAACCAGTTTAACCGTAGAACCCAGTAAGTTCTGGTTTTACATGTTTTCTGGACTCTTTTCAGAACCAGATCGGGTTTTAGAAAATGTTGTTTCTCCAACAGAACCTGTAGATCAGTGAGTTAATGGATCATTTTCTCAGTTGGACTCGGAACCAAATGAGTTTTAATAAATTATGTTTCAGTAACAGAACCGTCCTTTAAAATCAGAAATTAGTAACTAAAAAAACAGTTTTTCAATAGAACCGGGTTCAGTTTCTCATGAACCCGTTTGTGTTCTGGGTCATCATGCTGTGTGACTGGAAGTGGATATAAGATCATATTCGGACCTGGAACCAGACTAACCATTGAACCCAGTAAGTTCTGATCTACATTTTTAATGGTTCCAGTTAAAGGCTGAATAAAACTTCTTGTTTTCTAAAAACCCGACCCGATAGTCAGAACCGAACCTCTGCAGGAAAACCAACAAAGTTTTTAGGTGTTTTAATTAACAGTTAATTAATCCAAACATTTAATTGGATCAGTTCTCCTTTAGAACCCGTCTTGGTTCTAGAATGAATATTTATGAAATGGACCCGGTTCAGATTGTTTCTGCTGGGTTTTTGTGGTGGAGCTTCATGTTGTGTGAATACTGGAGGTAGAAACAAGATGATCTTTGGACCTGGGACCAGTTTAGCCATTGAACCCAGTAAGTTCTGACAGAATTTAATAATGTTTGATCCAGTTAAACTGAACCTTGTTCGGATTCTGAAACAGTGAGCGGATTGTTCCTCTTGGTTCCCTTAAAATGACAAAAAACCCAAAGTTTATTTATTTGTTTCATGATCTGCTTGAAACGGACCAGCAGAACCAGGAACAAGAAGTTCTGGTCCTGTTTATCACAGCTGAGATAACGTTATGGACCTTAAACTAACCGTCGAACCCAGTAAGTGCTGATCCAAATCATTCATAATTCTTCAGATGTAATCTTTGGTCCGGTTTTCCTGAACCTGTTCATCAGAACATTGTTTAATTAAAATAACCCGAATAGAACAGTAGAGTGAAACGGGTCCAGAAAATGTTCTGAAAGGATAGAAAGTAAGATAAAAAATAAATATTTGGGTTTTTACCAACATAAGAAGCAGGTCCGTATTGGTTTAAAAGTCCAAAGTTTTCAGATGGGTTCTGGTTCTGATTCTGTCTGTTCAGGATGAAAACTTGGATCAGCAGAACGTTGAACCTCAGATGAAGGAAAATTAGAGACAAAGAATAAAATAAAAATACATTTTTCGTTTTCAGAATTAATTTTAAATATTTAATATTTTGCAAAAAAAACCCAAAGAAACGTCTCATTAATAATAATGATGATGAGACTCTGAAAAGGGTTCTGGTCCAGTTTGTCTTGGCCCAGTTTGTGTTATGAAGCTTCATGCTGTGTGAATACTGGGTACAAGATGTTCTTTGGACCTGGAACCAGACTGACCATTGAAACCAGTAAGTTCTGATCAATAATATAAAAACTAGTTTTATCAGACTTTATGCTGAGTATGAATCTGGTTACGATGCTGTTTGGACCAGGATCCAGAACTTAATTAATGACCATAATGTCTTTCAGAACTTTTTGCTGAATCTAAAAGCTGAATTCTAGTCAAACAATAATTCTGAAGATTAAACTTCAAAAATTGATCCAAATTCTGCTAAATATTCATAAAATTTCCCTTTTATTCTAAACAATATTTAATTTTTTTGTATTTGAATATTTGAACATCAGGATGTAGTTCTGTTCTGCTCGACCCGGTTTCTGATGTGAAGCTTCATGATATGTGAATCAAGTTAAGACAATCTTTGGGTCTGGAACCAGTCTGACCATTGAAACCAGTAAGTTCTGATCTCTTTAATGGTTCCAGTTAAAGGCTGAATAAAACTTCCTGATACTGTTTTCTAAAAACCCGACCCGATAGTCAAAACCGAACCTCTGCAGGAAAACCAATAAAGTTTTTTGGTGTTTTAATTAACAGTTTTTAATCCAAACATTTAATTGGATCAGTTCTCCTTTAGAACCCGTCTTGGTTCTAGAATGAGTGTTTATGAAATGGACCCGGTTCAGATTGTTTCTGCTGGGTTTTTGTGGTGGAGCTTCATGTTGTGTGAATGCTGGGAACAAGATGATCTTTGGACCTGGGACCAGTTTAACCATTGAACCCAGTAAGTTCTGATGCTTGATAACCAGAATCCTTATTCTTTTATCCAGTTTTACTAAAAACTTCTCCAGGTTCTGTTCAGGTTCTGAGCACGATTGTTCTGCCATTGTTCTTCTGTCAGTGAAATAAAACCTGTTCTTTAATCTTAACATCACCACGGAGAACATCAGCACAGAACCAGTACCAGAAGCTCCCCTGCAGAATCTGGTTCTGTTTATCACAGCTGAGATAATGTTATGGACCTTCATGCTGTGTGAAAACTGCAGGTGCTGCTCGGCTCATATTTGGATCCGGTTCTAAACTAACCATTGAACCCAGTAAGTGCTGATTTGGATCTTTCATGGTTCTAGTTGGAGATTCTGGAGATGTACATTTTTGGTCCAGAAATGTTGTAGAATATCAAATAATTGTGTTGGGTCATTTTATTATGGTGTATTTGGGTCTGGTTCTGTTTGTCTGATGGATCCTCTGGGAGTGTGAATTCTCTCAATGACGCAAATAGGATGTTCTTTGGATCTGGAACCAGTTTAACCAGTGAACCCAGTAGGTTCTGGTAAATCATCTCCATGTTGTTCTCCAGTAGGTTCTGAAAACAACCAATTAGTCTCCAATATGTTTAACTGAACCCGACCCACTGGACTGTGTTCTGAGAACAGTTGGACCTCATCATTACGTTCAGAACATTTTCTGTTTAAAGAGCTTATTCAGATAAATGTGGTAGAATAAGTTCGGTCCAGCTTGGTACCGACTGTTTGTGTTGGGAAGCTTCATGTTGTGTGAATGATGCAACTGGAAAGCTCCTCTTTGGAACCGACACCAGTTAAACCGTAGAACCCAGTAAGTTCTGGTTTGACTTGTTTTCTGGACTCTTTTCAGAACCAGATCGGGTTTTAGAAAATGTTGTTTCTCCAACAGAACCTGTAGATCAGTGAGTTAATGGATCATCAACCAAATGAGTTTTAACAAATGAGTTTCAGTAACAGAACCGTCCTTTAAAATCAGAAATTCTTAACTAAAAACAGTTATCTATGGAACCAGGTTCTGGTTCCTTATGAACCCGTTTGTGTTCTGGCTCATCATGCTGTGTGACTGTTAGCAGTGGATATAAGTTCCTATTTGGACCTGGAACCAGACTAACCGTTGAACCCAGTAAGTTCTGATTTATATTATTTAAAGGAAGCTTTGTTGATACTTAAGATAAAAAGTTCAATTTGATAAATTATGGTGATGATTTAAAAAAGTTCTAAACGACTTAAAACGGGTCAAAATGAACTGAGTCAGTTTGGTTCTGTTTAATCTAATGGTACCAGCTGCTGAGTGTGTGTTGCTGATCTTCATGCTGTGTGACTGATGGTGGATATAAGATCATATTTCGACCCGGAACAAGTTTAACCATTGAACCCAGTAAGTTCTGATGCTTGATAACCAGAATCTTTATTCTTTTATCCAGTTTTACTAAAAACCTCTCCAGGTTCTGTTCAGATTCTGTTCAGGTTCTGAGAATGATTGTTCTGTTATTGTTCTTCTGTCAGTGAAATAAAAGCTGTTATTTAATCTTAACTTCATAACGGAGAACATTAGTGCAGAACCAGAACCAGAACCAGTACCAGTACCAGAAGCTCTCCTGCAAGATTTGGTTCTGTTTACCACAGTTGAGATAATGCTATGGACCTTCATGCTGTGTGAACACTGGAGGTGCTGCTCGGCTCATATTTGGATCCGGTTCTAAACTAACCATTGAACCCAGTAAGTGCTGATTTGGATCTTTCATGGTTCTGTTTGGAGATTCTGGAGATGTACATTTTTGGTCCAGAAATGTTGTAGAATAACAAATAATTGTATTGGGTCATTTTATTATGGTGTATTTGGGTCTGGTTCTGTTTGTCTGATAGGATCCTCTGGGAGTGTGAATTATCTCAATGATGCAAATAGGATGTTCTTTGGATTCGGAACCAGTTTAACCAGTGAACCCAGTAGGTTCTGGTAAATCAGTTCCATGTTGTTCTCCAGTTCTGTTCAGGTTCTGTTGTTAAAGTAAAACCCCAGATTATTGAGCTGGTTATGGCTGGTTCCGATGGACCCAAGTTCAGATTTAGACCTGGAACCAGTTCAACCATTGAACCCAGTAAGTGTTTCTTATCTGAATGAAGCTTTTCAGTTGGAGAAGGCTCAGAACCAAAACGGTTTCAGTCCTTGAACCTTGAATCCGTCCAGAACTCATTTGGGTTTTAGAGAACCGAACACAGAGCAGAAAATAAATGTTAGAATAGAAGATTAAAAGTGGTTCTGTTCTGATTGGTGCTGCTCGGTTTGTGTTGAGGAGCTTCATGCTGTGTGTTTACTGGAAATAAGATCATATTTGGGTCCGGAACCAGACTTACCATAGAAGCCAGTAAGTTCTGGTTTTAATTGTTTTCTGGACTCTTTTCAGAACCAGATCTGTGAGTTATTGGACTTTTTATATTTCAGAGAAAAAAATAAATTGAAATGTTATAAAATAAGAAAAAAATAATTTTAAAAATATTAATTAGAAAAAGAAGAAAATCTGATTTAATTTTAATATTTTATATCTTCACCTGAAACCAGTTTTTCAATAGAACCAGGTTCTGGTTCCTTATGAACCCGTTTGTGTTGTGGGTCATCATGCTGTGTGACTGATAGTGGTGGATTTAAGATCATATTTGGACCTGGAACCAGACTAACCATGGAACCCAGTAAGTTCTGATTTTAATTGTTTTCTGGACTCTTTTCAGAACCAGATCTGTGAATTTTGGGATTTTTTTCATATTTTTGAGAAACAAATAAATTAAAATTTATAAAATAAGAAAAAGTTAATTAAAAAAATGATTGATTAGAAATTAAGAAAATCTGATTTAATGTATTATATTTTATATTTTCATCTGAAACAGGTTTTTCTATAGAACCAGGTTCTGGTTCCTTATGAACATTTTCTGTTTAAAGAGCTTATTCAGATAAATGTGGTAGAATAAGTTCGGTCCAGCTTGGTACCGACTGTTTGTGTTGGGAAGCTTCAAGTTGTGTGAATGATGCAACTGGAAAGCTCCTCTTTGGAACCGGAACCAGTCTAACCATAGAACCCAGTAAGTTCTGGTTTTACTTGTTTTCTGGACTCTTTTCAGAACCAGATCGGGTTTTAGAAAATGTTGTTTCTCCAACAGAACCTGTAGATCAGTGAGTTAATGGATCATTTTCTCAGTTGGACTCGGAACCAAATGAGTTTTAACAAATGAGTTTCAGTAACAGAACCGTCGTTTAAAATCAGAAATTCTTAACTAAAAAAACAGTTTTTCAATGGAACCAGGTTCTGGTTCCTTATGAACCCGTTTGTGTTGTGGGTCATCATGCTGTGTGACTGATAGTGGTGGACGTAAGATCATATTTGGACCTGGAACCAGACTAACCATAGTACCCAGTAAGTTCTGATTTATATTATTTATAGGAAGATAAAAAGTTCAATTTGATAAATTGTAGTGATGATTTGAAGAGGTTCTGAACGAATTTAAAATGGGTCAAAATGAACTGAATTAGTTTGGTTCTGGTTAAACTAATAGAACCAGCTGGATGCAGATTTTTACAGTACGTTGGATCATAACCAGAACTCTTTTAACGCAGATAAAACAGTTCAAGCTTTTATTTAGTCGGGTTTTCACGACCCGATTTTAAATCCGACCCGGAAAACTTCAGAAACAGAAATTAAATATTTAAGATTCAATAATTTTTCTGAGTCAATTTAAAAAAAAAAAACAGAAAAACGATTAAAATAAAAATGATTTTCTGCTTTAATAAATCAAACTCCTCATCATGAGGAGAACTTCTCAGAACCGGGTTCTTGTTGAGGAGCTTCATGCTGTGTGACTGGATCTGATGGAATTAAGATCATGTTTGGACCTGGAACCAGACTAACCATAGAACCCAGTAAGTTCTGATACACAGGACGCATGTTTTAGAAGAATTCTGGTTTAAACCAGTTGAACAGATGAAGGAGATGAGATGATTCATGGAGTTCATGAAAGTCCAGAGCATTTGGCCAAAAATGTGGGGTCGGGTGGTTCTGACCCAGTTTGTGTCACTGAGTTCCACATTGTGTGACTAGTGCTGGATTTAAGATGTTTTTTGGAACTGGAACCAGACTAACCATTGAACCCAGTAAGAGCTGAAATCTTCTTGCTCTATAAATATAAAGTGTCACAGATATAAATAGAATAGAATAGAATCGTGTTTCTAATGGAGCCTCCATGAATCATATTTTATTATTGTTTTAATAATAATCATCAGTTGAACCAGGGAAGTGTGGAAAAGTTCTGACTGGTTCTGAAATCAGCAGAAAAATATTTGATTAATGTAACAAATATTTTCTTTCCATCATCTTTTCCACCGTTTTCTAAAATAAAATCTAAATCTAAAAGTTTTATTTGGATTAAAATCAGTTTGTTCTCAGGATTAAAATCATGAATTCTGGTTCTGGTTCTGTCAGCTGAGTTTGTGTCACGGGGCTTCATGCTGTGTGAATACTGGAGGTGTAAATAAGATCTTCTTTGGACCTGGAACCAGACTAACCATTGAACCCAGTAAGTTCTGTGTTTACTCAGAGAAATGAACGATTTGGACCAAATAATATGAACATAAATAACTAGTTTTATTTGACTCGATTAGATTCATAAAATTGGTGAATTTTATTCAGTTATTTTTTTAAAACTGGTTCAGAAATGTCACAAAAAAATAAAAATCTGCAATTAAAATCTAAAAAGTTCTGTTTGAAATTCGGAAGAAATTTTATGATCAAATTTAAATCTTCATTTTTCCATTTCTGAGTTGATTTAAAGTCTTATGGGAAGGACTGTCAGTGTTGGGTTTTGGTTCTGAAGCTTCATGTTGTGTGAATTCTGCTGCCAATAAGATCTTCTTTGGTACCGGAACCAGACTCACCATTGAACCCAGTAAGTTCCGATACAGACCATAATATTATCTGTTACAGAACAATAATTATATAAAAGTTCAGTAACATCAGCGCTGCTGAGGGTCACAGATTGGACTCACCACACCAGAACCATTAGTTCACCACAATCATTAGAAACCAACAGAACCTAACAGAACATTCTTAGGAACCGAGCAGTACTTTTTAAAATGACTTAATCTGCTTCACAGATGAAAACTTAGACTAAACGGATCCTGATTAGTTTCCTCAGGTTTAATCAGAACCTTATTCAGTTTGGAAGAAGTCCAAATGTTCTTCATCCTGCTGAAGAGTTTATGTTGTGGAGCTTCATGCTGTGTGACTCAGGGTTCTAATCAAAACAAGATCTTCTTTGGTTCTGGGACCAGACTGATCATTGAACCCAGTAAGTCATGTTCTGGTTACTAGTTACAGGTTAGTTAACAGTTGGGTCCCTGAGGCAAATAAACCGATTTTATCATCATTGAACTAAAGGAGAAACGTAAAAAATCCAGTTCCAAATGTTTTTCTGGATTTTTGCAGCAGAGAAATTATTTTTATGAAAGTTTTTATTTTAAATCCTGTAGAGAAAATAACAGTAAAATATTAAACATGCTGCAGATCTTCCAGCAGCTCGTTAGGTTCATGTTCTGGAGCTCGGCGCTGTGTGACTGCAGGAGCTAATCAGAACAATATGTTCTTTGGATCTGGGACCAGATTAACCATCGAGTCCAGTAAGTTTCGCATTCTGATCCAAAGTGGAATAAAGGAAAGGTTCTGTTGAACTCAGAGGAAGAAACAGACAAAATCTTCAAAGTAAAATATCTGAAAATGATCTAAAACAATAAGAGAAAATATCTTTATAATCATTTTGTTTTATTTAGAAGGCGTCTAAATAAAACTGAAACTTGTTTAATTGGCTGAAATGATTTAAATGAATCGATTTAACACATAAAACTTATTAATTTAGACAATAATGAGTTAAAACTTTATTTCTAATTACAGTAAAAACGCAGATTGTTCCTCCGCATCAGAAGTGATAAATGATTGAATTCTAGCTCAATATTTAGTACATTTGTTTTAAAATGAAGGGAAAAGTTTTTTAAAGTGAACCGGGTTGAACCAGAACCGAGTTTCTGCTCTGGACTTTCACGGTGTGTGAATCTCGGCGCTGCAGACCGGATCATCTTTGGGGGAGGAACAAAGTTAAATGTTGAAAACAGTGAGTATTAAATCCTGCAGGGAGACAGAATCTGGAAAAATCTGAGTTTTAACCTGAAAAAATAGCTTCACTGTTTCAGTTTGGAGTTTAAGTTGATTAATATGGACACGGTTTAGTGGTCCTGGTTCTGCTGCTAGATAGAAACGGGTTTTTGGACGTGGAACCAGTGAGATGATTAGGAATGGAGGACACATTACTATTATTTACTTTAAAACTGTGTAAATTTACTTTGTTTCATCCCAGAATTTCATCTGCTTAATCAGAACCTTTACTCTGGACTCATCATCAGAACCATATGAAAGTCCTCCTGATTAAAACTAAATCTTTCATCCGGTGGGACCGATAGGAACCAGTCCAGATAGTTCTGTGGAAGTGGAACCAAACTAAAACCCAAGAAATCAGAATAATTCCTAAAATGATCATAAATTCTGGGTTTAATATTAGTCCGTTTCTCTAACGTCCGACTTGTTGCTGGTTCTTCCTTGAACTCGGACCTGAATTCAGACACAAGTTAAAAATGAAAATAAGGAAAATCTTAGGAGACAAAAGTAAAAACTGCTTCTTCTGCAGATCCATTAACTCTAGAACCGGAAGGTCGGAGAAACCGTTTGGCTTGTTTCTGTTTTCCTGACAAACCAAGAACTTAAACAAACCTTGGAACCAAACTGGACTCAGTCAGAACACGTTAGTCAATAATCTCGGTAATGTTTAAATATAAAATAATCCATTTGTGAAAAAAGGACCGGTTTCTGTGTTTGGACCTGAGCTCGGTTCCCTGCAGTCAGTTTGTGAGATGAGTCGTCTCGCTGTGTGAATGCTAACAAGATTCTTTTTGGAAAAGGAACAAAACTACGAGTTTCTACCAGTAAGTGGAAACATTTTCCTTCATTTTGTCCGGTTCTAGTTGAGTTCTCTGCAGTTTGAACTGAACTCAGGAATCTGAATGGTTCTTTCAGGAAGATTCTTGTTTGGTTCCAGTTTGAACTTGTCTTTGACTGACAGTAGATGTGTTGAAGAAAAAAATAAATTATAAACTGTTTAATGAATGAGACGATGAGAACATTTAGATGTTCTGGTTTTTGTGCTTTAACTTCCTGCTGTGAGACAAATGCAGCTAAAATCCTGTTTGGATCAGGAACCAAACTGACGGCAGAAACACGTGAGTCTGTTCTCTACATTCGCCAGTAAGGAACCAGAAACTGAAACCATCAGCAGATTAATTTCCTTCAAAATTCAAAGCATTAAATTTTAAACTTGAATATTTGATGTTTTATTTTCACCTTCCATTCAAATGTTTCTCAGCTCAGATATAAACGTCCTGTAAATGTCACCAAGTAAGATTAAATGCAGGTTATGGTGAATATATCATGTACATATTAGATAATTCAGCATCTCACATCACGTCATCAGAAACCTTTAGAGCTGCAGACAAACCAATGTTGCTCAACATTGTTAATTATTAGAATTAATAGAATCAGAGAAACTATGTTTAATTTCACAGACAGAAATAAACTGGAGGGACGTTAAAGTATAAAACGTTTGTCTATGCTGGGGGGTGGGGTGGGTGGGTCAGAGGTCAAACCCAGCCAGTCGGTCCAGTTGATGTTTAGAGACCATTTTAAATCCAAACCTGTAGATGTTTGTTCTGTTTTAGTTATAATTTATTAATGATCCGTTTATGAAATGAATCCTTCAGATAAAGAGTTCAAACAGCCTTTAAAGGAGAGGAACTGGTTTTCACAACAGCAGAAATATTCAAATATAAATTTCCTCCTGAAATCAAACGATGAATTTACATTACTGAGCCGAGGCTGGTTCCTGTGGTTCTTGTTGGGTTCTGATAGACTGTGTGAAGTATACTGGAAACAACAAACTGGTGTTCGGATCAGGGACCAGAATAACCATACAGACCAGTGAGTACTTCGGTCCAAAATAGGATTTTAAATGTTGAAATTCAGTTTTTATTTGCATCTAAAGGCAAAACTTAACTTTGTTTGATATTAAATTGTTCAGCATCCATAAAGTTATAGTATTGATTTATATCCAATCTGCATCATATCTTATATGTTCATCAAGAGGCCAAATACTGGGAAAAATGTTCATTAAATTATTGTTTTAGACCATAATTTTACAAAATTTAAAGTTTTTATAAACTTTTTACCCATTTTACTCGACGGAGAAAATTATTAGGTGAAATAAAGTTTTCTAGTTAATGTTAAATAAAGAGATTTTCTGAAAGTCTAATTATAGTTTTCAATGGGTAAAGCTGACAGTAATTATAATATTAATTCTGACTAAATTAAGTCCAGTTTGTTCCAAAGAGAATTCAGATTTTCATTTATGATCCGTTTATGATCTATGAAGTGATTGACTCCAAATATTGACTAAAATAAATCTATTTATTTCTTGCCCACAAAGTCTAACTAGGTTTAAATTAATTAAAACTAATATTTCTGCAGCCAAACTTTGTGTTTTTAAAGCATTTTTTTCCAATATTTGAGCCTGTGAGCTGGATGTTCGAACGCTAGATGTTGTTGAAGAAACTCAGACTGTGTGACGACGTCTTCAAACTGGAAAATGCTTTTTGGAAACGGGATCAAACTGACTGCCGAGAGCAGTGAGTATAAAACCTAAAATCAGCTAATACAGCCTGATCCTTAATTATATACATATAAATTATAACTGCTGCTGAGGAGCTAAAAGGACACATTAAATATTACTAGTAAAACGTTTGATACCATGCAGATAATGTTGTTAAATTATTATTTTGTTGGAAAAGTCCCCAAACCCTGATGGTCATAAGAGTTATTATTTCATAAACAACGTGATCCAACTTTAGAGAATTTAAGGTTCTTGCTTTTGGTGCCGTTGTGACCATTATTTTCTCGGATCCAACAACCGCTGCTCAGGCAGGCGGTTCTGGTTTGTGATGTCATGTTTATCAGAGTGTGTCTCTTTCTGCCAACCAACTCATCTTTGGTACCGGAACCAAATTCATTGTCCACTTAAGTAAGTAATGAGGGTAAATTGTGATAAATTATTGTAGAATATCATGGTAAATATGTTGCATTAGATATATTTATTATCCAATCATAAATGAATGCAATCGTTTTCTCTAATCAGTATTTATCAGAATATGAAATTTCTCTTCATTTCTCTAAAGCAGATAAAAAAAGTCTAAACTTTTTCTCATGAATACTTTTACATCTAATTTACATAAATAGAAAGCAGTTAAATCGTTTCTATTTTACTTTATTAAGGTCGGAGAAACAAAACTTGAATCTTATTCTCTAAATATGCAACTTTTGATCTTTTTACTCTAAAAACAGTTTTTAAGAATAAAAAAATTCTATAAAATATCTGAATGACGTCTTCAGCTTGATGTGGTTTTTGTGAGGAACCGATACTCTGTGTGACTGGAAACTATAAAGTTCTGTTTGGACCCGGAACACGAGTGATCATAGACAGCAGTGAGTATCACATTTTTATTCAGATCTGAATATCAGAACATTTCAGTCCATTATGGAGGTATCTCCTCAATGTTTACATAAAGTTATAGTAAATCTCCCATCATGTCAGTGGCTCCTTTCATCCAAACTTTAATTTGCTGTTGATTCATTTACTTTAAATCCCAGCCAATCATGTTAAACCCCGTAAAATAACTACAATTGCTGTTTGTAATATTTACATGTAATAAAACATTATCTGAGTGAAAACAGATTCAGATCTCACAAAATGATCTTTTGATTATTTATCAAATTAATCCACCACCATTTCTTCTACATGGTACCATAAAGCAGCTTGGTTCTGCTGGTTCTAGTTGAGAGCCGCGGTGCTGTGTGACTGGATCTAGAAACAGAAAAGTACTTTTTGGTGAAAGAACGAAGTTAACTGTTGAATCTCGTGAGTATAAAAGCTAATCTGGTTTGATTTATTAAGTTAGAACATTTTTGTGGAATTCAGAATAATTTGACATATAATAAAACACAAAACGCAAAACTTTTGATTAGAACTAAAGATATTATTGTTTGTGTCCCAGATTTTGAGCCTTAGTCAGTATATAGTCATCTAAAATCGGTTTGCTGGCGTAAACGGTTAATGTTTACGTCCCACTGACTGTGTGACTCAGTCTGGAAACCAGAAACTTCTCTTTGGAAATGGGATCAAACTGAAGGTAGAAAGCAGTGAGTATCAAGGATAAATGATGTTAAATTAAACACATTTGCAGATATTTATAAATCAAACTCTGCAGTAGAACCTAAAGAACCGATTATCACAGTGATGATGGAAAAACATAGCATAATATGCAGACGATGTGATTTACTTCCTAATAAGCTGGACAAAAGGCAGCAACCTGCTGTTGTTGAACAAGGACATTATGTCCATTAACATAAAATCCTTTTATTAAGTCAAACTAAAAACAATCTGTTCTAGTTGTTTTGTTTTGGCTTGTTCTAATGCTTCCATAAATAATTAAATGTAAAGTTCTTTTAAAGTCCGTGTTCTTTGGTTCTGACCCATGTAAAGGTTTGCTTTTAAAAATGCAGACGTTTATGTCGCTCTGTTTGTCGGAGTGTGTCTGGATCTGCTGCAGCTAAAATCATCTTTGGTTCTGGAACAAAACTGACTGTTGATTCAAGTAAGTTGCAAAATTTTTACTAAACTAAACTGTAGACGAGTTATTTTTATAGCTTCATACTTTAATCAGTCAAACGTTGCATGACAAGTTAGTTGGAGCAGAACCAAAGAATAAAATCTTCACGTGAAACATAATTTAGCAGAAGTTGCTTCTGTTCTCGCAACGTAAGTAAGGTCAGATATTAATGTAGATTAGTTCATATTTATTGTTCTGGAGGTTTGAACTTCAGTAGCTGATAAATGTAACAGTAATTAAGTTTGTTAGCTGTTACTGAATGATGGAAATGGACCTAACAGCCTCTGTGCAGATATTGCTCAGAGCAGAGTCACTGTGTGACCACTGGATCAGGAAACTACAAACTAAGGTTTGGAAAAGGAACCAAATTGGCCGTAGAAACCAGTAAGTAGCTTCTCATTGTCTGTTTTGTTCAGTTTGTTGGTAAAGGAAGCTAAAACAAATGATTAAAGCTTTGACTTTATGAACAGGCTTTCATTAAGGCCTCAAGCTTGTTCAGCTGGATTAAAAATTTGGTTTTAAAGCTGATTAAAACTAAAAAGAAGTTTTCAACTAAACTGCATTTAGAAAAATGTAGATATATATTTATTTAACTACTCGTACGTAAAAAACAATAAAACTGAGAGATGTTATCAGTAAAACTAATTTGAAAATTTTACTTTTTCCAGAATTAAAATGAGGCTTCAGAAATGTAAAATATTTTTGCTGATTGTTGATTTTGTTCAACAATAAATCTCAGCAGAAGCAAGAAAAGTTGAGGCGGTAAATGTTGAGCTCAGATTCACTGTGAGACATCTGGAGCTGGAAACCTGAAGCTCATCTTCAGCCGGGGAACCGGACTCTCTGTAGGAACCAGTGAGTGTTTCTATCTGGATAAATCTGGTCACATCAGGAGGTGTGCTGTTAAAAAAGATAAATATGCTGATGCCTTATTGAGATAAGAGATCCAGATTACTGATGGGTTTATGTTTAAAGAACATGAAGTTTTATTCTGTAAAAAACAAAAAATAAACAATAAACAGAGAATATAGAAGATTTTACAGATGAGGGTCGGTAATCCGGTCCTGATCCAGTCAGTTGTCCTGTGTGTGACCACAGCTGGAGTGGGCCCTCACTTTAGTAAGTTAGAGTTACACAGTAGAAATAAGTATCAAATGAATCCAGAAAGACACGTTTACTGAGTATATTACGGCTTTTTGTTCCAATGTTCAGCGTGTCATATTTTCAATAAATCCAATCATTAAAAGCCCAAAATCAAAGATGATTTTAACTCTATTAATCAGGAAATGTCTTTATTTTAAACACTAAAATGCCACTAATGGAAAAAAACTCTCAGCTGCTCAGTAATTTAGTCACATGTGTTTGTTTTAAACTATATTATTTTTTGGAATTACATATCTTAGCATGTAGATTGAGTTTATTAAAGTCAGTCTTTACTGCTTCATAAAATCCTTTCAACACATTCATAATTATTAGGAACATTCTGAAATAACATGTTCATTTGTGGTAAACAAACAATATTTACGTTAATAGGGAAGCTTTATTGATGTTTAAAAGTACAAATTATTCCTCCAGATACCTTTAATTGATATTTAAATCCTCACACTTCTCCTGGTAAACCTTTTTTATTCCCAAGCCTTTTAAATTGATGTAGTTTATTTTGAACCGCTCCTTTTCCATCACTGAGTTTATGTTGACAAATTTCTCAGAGTGTGAAGGGTTCTGGTACCGGTAAACTCCTCTTCGGTTCTGGAACTAAACTTACTGTTTTCTCCAGTGAGTACATTTCAAAATTATTCATTTTGCTGCTTTGGATGTTTAAAATTTCTCCATAGGTTATAAAATACATGAAGTTTTAAAAAACAGGAAGAAGCTGGATAATTATTACAGCCTTTAGTTATGTCAACACAGTATTAATGTCTGTTAAATCATATTTTAGGCTCTAAGAAAGTTAAATAAAAGTTTACTACTAGTAAGAATCAGAACCTGCTCCTGTAAAACTACTTTCTCTATTAGAAACTAACCAATGGGTTTTAAACTTTAATAGTTAAACATCAGGATTTTTTTCCTGCAATTTAACTGTAAAAGAGATTAAAAACAAACTAAATTAGGCTCTGAACTGTTCTTGCAGTAAGTGTTTAGGTCAGACTGACTGTGTGTCTGGAGCAGGAAACTTTAAACTCATATTTGGAAAAGGAACAAAACTCTTCATAGAAACTAGTAAGTTCTTTAAAATAATACATTAATAACTGATGAGTGAAATAATACTTGAATGAGTTCAAATATTATCTTGTAATACTTAAAAAAAAAACCTGATACAGATGTTATATCTAATGATCCACTAACAGAAACAATGAATAATTTACTACTTTATTTTAATTTTAAGATTTCCTGGTTATTTGTTGGTTGTAGGGTTTATGTGTTCAGAAATCTATCAAACCATCAAATCAAGGGAAAAAAGTAATACTTTACTTAAATATTCACTGATATTATAAATACCTTAGTCTAGACAAGAGTATTTTGGTCTTTAAAAGATGCACATACTCTGCTCATCAAAGCCACAAGGTTTAAATTGTATCCTCAAATGTTCCAGCAGTTATAGTTTAGGTCCAAGTAATTGTGTGACAACAACAGGAGGCAGAAAGCTGATCTTTGGAAAAGGAATTAAACTCACGGCAAAAAGCAGTGAGTAAGAAAAAATGTATCATTTATCAGTAAATTATAACTTTTTGACACCAAATATTTTGTCTCAATGTGAAACTTTTGAGCAGAAGCAAACTTTTTCCAAAATATCCAGTTTCACAAGGAATTCAGTTTACGTTTAGTGGATGAAATTTGTTCAAACACCATTTTCTGTCCATGAAAGTGAAGTACTTTGCTGATGATGTGATTGTATTTGACTGTGTTTATGTCTTGTTTTACCTAAACACCAACCTCACTTAGACTCATGCTGATCCCTTTAGTTCAATGTTTATTTAAGGATAAACTATTCATGCAGGCTTTTGATTTTAATTCAAATATTTAATTAGAAATATAAAGTTTTCTATTATTTTACTACATAAATTGTGCCACTTGGTACAAACACACAATAATACATAAACATGTTCACTTCCAGACACGTTATCCCTAAATGCATCATGCTCTGTAGAACATATTGGACCCTTTGTAGGATTGGAGATTAAATTCTGCAGTTTTAGCTTAGAGCTCAAACACAGTGTGACTGGGACTGGAAACTGGAAAATTATTTTTGGGAGGGGAACCAAACTGGCCGTTGAGAATCGTGAGTAGATATTAGTTTTAAAGCTGGTTTTAATGATGAGCATAAACTAAAAGTTTAGGTTTAAAGCTGAGTTAGGATTCCTTCGTCTTTATTAAATCATGGACATCAGAAACTGATAGACCTACGATATAAAATCCTCTTGTTGTAAGGCCTTAAAGTGCAGGATAATAACTCAGGGAGTTAATATTCAAAGACATACAGTCAGTATGTTGTTGATTTATTCCTGACAGATTTAAGCTGCATAACTGACTGAATAAATGACCCAAACCTAAAGTTTGAACTCAAGAGCTCGTTCATCCTCAGAGTTACTGTCAGAGTCGTTCCTGCTGTGTGAATAATTATGGAAGTAAACTCATCTTTGGTTCTGGTACCAAACTGGTGGTTCAGACAAGTAAGTTTTAATGCTGTTTACATGACAAATCATCTAGACTTTATCTTACCTGTAATACACTCAGGTGATTAGGTCAAAGGTAAAAAGGTAAGGTTTTAAAGAGAAACTGGAACTTGACCTTTAACCTTATCGTGGTGTGACTGGATTAAGAACAAATGTTTTTTTCAGTATAGAGTCTTATATATATTGATTTGATTAAAATAACACAGTTTCTTTCCCATTAAGGCATTTTTAAAAATGGGAAATAAAATATTGTTGACTTTTAGACCGGTGGATCAGTTTATTATGATGGTCAGAGACGCACCATAATAAACATGTTTGGTTCTGATACCAAACTGATCATTTGGACAAGTACTTTTCAATTCTGCTATTCAAAAAAATTATTTACAACTTAACCCTATTCATAATTATTGGACTATGATGTCACATTTTCTTTTAAATATGCATTCAGTAGTATGTACTACAGTAAGTGTTTTTCCAACTAGATGAAAGACCCAGTTTAGTAATATTATATGGATAAGTAGGCTGTGGTTCCTGTCAGGGATCAGAGTTTATGCTGACGACTGTCTGACTGTGTGTCTGGTTATGGAAACACACAAACCAACTTTGGTTCTGGTACCAAACTGATTGTTCAGTCAAGTAAGTTTTTCTGTTTTAATGTAAATCAGATATTTAGTTTAACTCTTAAAACATTTTAATGAACTAAACTACAAGTCATACTTCGGACCAAAATGTGGATATTTCTCGGTTATTTTTGTTCGCTTAGGTTTATAAAATAAGAGTAAAATAGTTTATTCGTTATGCATAATTATGTAGTTGATACTTTTCAACAACATTTAATTAAAACATATATCATCGTAATTTAATGACAGCTGATATTAATCTGCAGAGAAAACCCAGTAAATTAACCTGAAGACATATTTAAATTTATTTGGTTCATTTCTGTATGCGGGAATTTATATTTCTGAGCTGGATTTCATGGATCAGTTTATGTCGTCACCTTGTCTGCTGTGTGAATACCGTTAGCAACACGAAGCTCTTGTTTGGTTCTGGTACCAAACTAATTGTCGAATCAAGTAAGTTTTTTAATTCATTTATGAGTTAAAAAACTTTTGTCAATGAGGAATATTTCTCCTGTGATCGCTGTGTTGAAAGAGTTTCTCCAGAGTTTAAATGCTTTTCTTTAGTCTCATTGGAGGCGACTGGTACCGGATCAGAACCGATCAAACTAAAGTTTTACTCCTGTTTGTACTTTAGTTTCAACAAACAGAAGATTTTACATCATTTTTGCTCCTGTAATCACTTTATTTTTACAAAGTTTGGGCTCAGCTCTAGGAGTTAAAATGTTCTCCAGGTTTCTGTTGTTGAGGTTCTGACTGTGTGAAGGGATACTCAAACGACAAACTCATCTTTGGTTCTGGCATGAAACTGATGGTGGAACCAAGTAAGCAAACAGATTATCTTTAAGAATGTCTGGTTTCATGGAGGTTTCTACTGTTGGTACCGGGTCAGAACCGATTAGCCATAGTTTTATCACGGGTCAGAAATGGGAGAATCATTTTAAAGCAGTCGATTAGTTTGGGCCTAAAAAAGGAGCAAAATCTGATTATTCTGATAAAAAGTGATATGTTTCCATGGAGACCGCGAGTACCTTTTGTAAGTTTTAATGTTTTTTTGAGTTTTAGATGAACTGTTAAACGTCTAGCTGTAAAAACTGAGCTGGAGTTATTGCTCAGGTCAGATGAAGTGTGTGACTGCTTCAGGAGCCAGCTGGAAACTTTTCTTTGGAGAAGGAACCAAAGTGATCGTAGCGAGCAGTGAGTTCACTTTAATGTTTTATTATAAACCTTTAAATCAATTTGGTTTCATAAAATCATACAGTAGTTATGATATGTGAGGGAAACCTCAGAGACTGAAATCACATCGGTTTAGATCAAAATTAATCTAAAAACAATGACGCGACCATCTTGAATTCATGTCTATTTAATTTAAACATGTCTTATATAATAAAATATTTATATTCTGCAGCTCACATTACAAGAACATCCTTCCCATCATCCATGATCCAAATCAGATCAGAAATAAAAAAATGTTTTTAACTCAACTGTTTGTAAGAAAATCTAAACCTCTAGAGTTAAATAAAGACCGACTTTGGATCAGAAGCGTTTTAAATATCAGACGCCATATCCTTAATATTAGGTTCTGTAATGTCTCACAATGATCCCGCAGAGGAAAGAAATCCATCAGTTTTAGTTAAAATAATACTTTGTACAAACTTTACTGAGTTTATTCTTTCTCCTCCATTTTAAAACATTTCCATTAAAACCATTAAAGCTTCTAAAAGAAGCTAAAACCAACAGAACCCAGACTGAGAGGTTCTGCTCGGACTTTTTTGGGTGTTTCTGTTGGATCATTAAGTTTTTGTTGAGCTGGTTTCCAGAGTGTGAATGATGGAGTGAAAATCCGCTTCGGTTCTGGAACGACTCTACACATAGAAACCAGTAAGACCAGCAGATTCAGGATATTTAATCATTTCATTATAACCATAACCAGTATTCTAATAAGTTTTAAAATTTTATTTTATTTTAGTGGTGCTAATACTGGAAACCAGTTTAACCACCAGTTTACAGCAGAGAGTTCAAGTGGGTAAACTGGTTAAACTGGGAGCTGATATACTTTTATTGGGTTGCATCATCAACTTTCAGAGCTTTTTATGTTTTAATGCTAAAAACATTTCATTCATATTGAACTCCAGATCATATCTGGTAATATTTACATGAGACCTCAACTTGTTGAGTTAAACTTTCGCTCTGCTGAAAATCCTCCATCAGCCGAGTTGGATCTTGTTCATGTTGTTGGTTCTGTGTGAATCTGGAAGGATCCAAACTTCTGTTCGGTCGTGGAGTCACTCTGCTCATACAAAACAGTGAGAGGTTTCAGATTTTGTTATTTTCAGATTATCACCTGTTGCGGCTGTTTATTATTACTGTTTATTATTAAACCAGAAGAGTTTCTGCAAAAATGACTAAAATGTTTACATTTAACACCTGAAACCAACGTCTAAACTATTTAACCCAAAACGAAGATTCTCCAAACAGAACTTGTTTCAAAGCTGAGGTTTATGTTTAGTCGCTGACTGCTGTGTGACTGACTCTGGAACCAGAAAGCTTCTGTTTGGATCTGGAACCAAGTTAACGATCACAACCAGTGAGTCTCTGCTCAATTATTTTTATAGGTTATAATAAACCAGGTCAGTTTCCTACCAAAGGGTCAGTGGAGAAAAACGTCTCGGATGCAGGTTCTTGATATCAGATCCTGTCAGTAATATTCCTGTTATTCTGGTTCTGAGATTAAATGTTAGTGGATCAGATTTAAACTGATAAGAAGATTATTTTTCCTTGAGGATAAACACAAAGCTCAGATTTAACATAAAATATAAAAACTTGATTTACTGAGTAGGAAACAAAACCAGTTCTCTGAACTGTCCTGAAACTGTAAACAGTTATTTAAATTTAAATTTGAATCGACTCATATTTGTACAATATAGTCATAGAGTTGAAACATCTCAACTATAGGTACTTGAGGTACTTTTTAAAAAATGATGTGAATCATCAGTTTCAATGAACTAAGCATGGTTGGAGGTATTAATTCAGAAACCCACGTTCAGCTGCTCTGATGGTTAACGTTGGCATGTGTCTCACTGGGTGAATGATGGGACCAGAAGACTGATGTTTGGACAAGGAACTGAGCTTAAAATACACAAAAGTAAGATATATAAACATTAAGCAACACAACCCAGATCTTCAATAATCATTTTAAACAAAACTCAAACAAAAATCACCAGATAAACAACTAAACGGTTCAACAGTGATGGATAAAATGTTTTCACTATTTAAGAATTCATCATTTATTGTCAAATTTTCAACTAAAACAGGAAAACCCCCAAACCTTTAAAGTTCCTACATACAAGTTATTGGTCAGTCATCCTGAACTGTGTGACTTCGACTGATTACCAGAAACTCCTGTTTGGTTCTGGAGTCCGACTATCCATCTACAACAGTAAGTAAAAAATAATAAATTATCTTTTAAAAAACTACATTAGATGCTGTTTCCATCTGCTTTCAACCTTAGTCCACAAAGATTTATACTTTTATGGCATTTTAGAGTAAAAAACATATTCACATCATCTGCGTACGGTTTGACTTTGACTTAATGATGTAGGTTTATACATTTATTCTGATTTTATCAAACAGAGAGAAAAGTCCTTAGTGAGGACCAGATGTTAAATGTTTGTAGGTTTTTGAGATGATAATGTGAGCTGTGTGAATGATGCTGCAAGAAAAATCATCTTTGGCAAAGGAGTCAAACTTTTCATCCAGCCCAGTAAGAATTTCACAATTATTGTTAATAATTATGTGACATTTGAGTTTGTAAAGCTTCATGATAAACCCTACAGAAATAATTAAATCACTGAAACAATGAGAACTAAATTAGTTACAACCACATAATCTTTTCAAACATGTTTAAAACAATCTGTTTTTAACTTTAAGGGAGATATTTTTTAATAAATAATTTGCTCCTCAGATTCTAGATTATTTTGGTTCTAATTACTATGACTTCAGTTCTAAATAAATTAATTATTATAAATCAACCTTTTATAGAAACATTTACATTACCTGTTAATATGGTTTGATTGTTAGTTCTTTGTTTTACTGAGAGAAAAACACAGGAATATTTCTCCTGTGATCGCTGTGTTGAAAGAGTTTCTCCAGAGTTTAAATGCTTCTCTTTAGTCTCATTGGAGGCGACTGGTACCGGATCAGAACCGATCAAACTAAAGTTTTACTCCTGTTTGTATTTTAGTTTCAACAAACAGAAGATTTTACATCATTTTTGCTCCTGTAATCACTTTATTTTTACAAAGTTTGGGCTCAGCTCTAGGAGTTAAAATGTTCTCCAGGTTTCTGTTGTTGAGGTTCTGACTGTGTGAAGGGATACTCAAACGACAAACTCATCTTTGGTTCTGGCATGAAACTGATGGTGGAACCAAGTAAGCAAACAGATTAACTTTAAGAATGTCTGGTTTCATGGAGGTTTCTACTGTTGGTACTGGGTCAGAACCGATTAGCCATAGTTAGTCATCTCTATGATCATCATGGGATCTTGTTTAAACCGGACCCACAGTGTGACTGATTCTGCAGCAGGATAGAAGCTGCTCTTTGGAAAAGGGTCCAATCTGGTGATAGTAAGCAGTGAATATGAAAAGATTTAAACTTAAAGACCTTCAGACAGACCTGAGAAACTAACTTAAAGTTAATTATGAATCACATTTTATCATTCGAAGGATAAAACCTCAAAGCAGCCTGACGAGTTTAACTTTAGTTTAGACATTAAGTCCAAATCACTGCGAATGATGCGAGTTTTATCATAGGTCAGAAATGGGAGAATCATTTTAAAGCCTTCGATTAGTTTGGGCCTAAAAAAGGAGCAAAATCTGATTATTCTGATAAAAAGTGATATGTTTCCATGGAGACCGCGAGTACTTTTTGTAAGTTTTAATGTTTTTTTGAGTTTTAGATGAACTGTTAAACGTCTAGCTGTAAAAACTGAGCTGGAGTTATTGCTCAGGTCAGATGAAGTGTGTGACTGCTTCAGGAGCCAGCTGGAAACTTTTCTTTGGAGAAGGAACCAAAGTGATCGTAGCGAGCAGTGAGTTCACTTTAATGTTTTATTATAAACCTTTAAATCAATTTGGTTTCATAAAATCATACAGTAGTTATGATATGTGAGGGAAACCTCAGAGACTGAAATCACATCGGTTTAGATCAAAATTAATCTAAAAACAATGACGCGACCATCTTGAATTCATGTCCATTTAATTTAAACATGTCTTATATAGTAGAATATTTATATTCTGCAGCTCACATTACAATAACATCCTTCCCATCATCCATGAACCAGATCAGATCAGAAATAAAAAAAATGTTTTTAATTCTGGTGTTTCTGTTGGATTGTTGAGTTTTGGTTGAGTCGGTTTCCAGAGTGTGAATGATGGAGTGAAAGTACGCTTCGGTTCTGGAACGTCTCTACACATAGAAACCAGTAAGACCAGCATATTCAGGATATTTAATCATTTCATTAAAACCATAACCGATTCTAATAAGTTTTAATATTTAACGCAGGTTCTTGATATCAGATCCTGTTAGTAATATTCCTGTTACTCTTGTTCTGAGATTAAATGTTAGTGGATCTGATTTAGACTGAAGAGAAGATTATTTTTCCTCTAGGATAAACATTAAACTCAGATTTAACAGAAAATATTAAAACTTGATTTACTGAGTAGGAAACAAAACCGGTCCTCTGAACCATCCTGAAACTATAAACAGTTATAAACACTTCAGCAATTAAACCCTGGAAAATTTGTAAAAATGCTCATTGTACATAAATTATAGTGTTGTATGTATTTATATCAAATTCTTGATATTATTTATCTTTATTTAAATTTGAATCTGCTCATATTCTTACATTATGGTCACAGATTTGAAACACAGTGATAATTACTTGTAGTACTTCATCAGTTTCAATGAACTCAGCATGGTTGGAGGTATTACTTCAGAAACCCACGTTCAGCTGCTCTGATGGTTAACGTTGGCATGCGTCTCACTGGGCGAATGATGGGACCAGAGGACTGATGTTTGGACAAGGAACTGAGCTTAAAATACACAAAAGTAAGATTAATAAACATTAAGCAACACAACCCAGATCTTCAATAATCATTTTAAACAAAACTCAAACAAAAATCACCAGATAAACAACTAAACGGTTCAACAGTGATGGATAAAATGTTTTCACTATTTAAGAATTCATCATTTATTGTCAAATTTTCAACTAAAACAGGAAAACCCCCAAACCTTTAAAGTTCCTACATACAAGTTATTGGTCAGTCATCCTGAACTGTGTGACTTCGACTGATTACCAGAAACTCCTGTTTGGTTCTGGAGTCCAACTCTCCATCTACAACAGTGAGTAAAAAATAATATATGATCTTTAAAAAAACTACATTAGATGCTGTTTCCATCTGCTTTAAACCTTAGTCCACAAAGATTTATACTTTTTATGGCATTTTAGAGTAAAAAACATATTCACATCATCTGCGTACGGTTTGACTTTGACTTAATGATGTAGGTTTATACATTTATTCTGATTTTATCAAACAGAGAGAAAAGTTCTTAGTGAGGACCAGATGTTAAATGTTTGTAGGTTTTTGAGATGATAATGTGAGCTGTGTGAATGATGCTGCAAGAAAAATCATCTTTGGCAAAGGAGTCAAACTTTTCATCCAGCCCAGTAAGAATTTCACAATTATTGTTAATAATTATGTGACATTTGAGTTTAAGCTCCATGATAAACCCTACAGAAAAAATGACGTAAGTGAAACAATGACAACTTAATAGTTACTAAAGTCTCTTAACTAAATCAGATTCCAGCTCAAAAATAAGGAATAATCTTAAGAACTCGACTTTAAACCCCAATAAATCTAAACTAAATCCTTCAGAACCAACCTGAACAGGCAACGAACTAAAGGGTTTTCCATAGTTTTTGTTTGTGACCAACTGACTGACTGTGTGAATAGAAACAACAATAAACTGACGTTTGGATCAGGAGTCCGAGTCACCGTGATGCAACGTAAGTTAGATTTAGTTTTGTAAATATTTAGGATTTTTAAACAGAGACTGTGGAACCTTGGTTCTGTTAGAGAACATAAAGCTTTATTTAAAAATGTAATTTCCATGTGAATTAGGAGAAAACATCATCACAACTGAACTAACCTGATGTTTATCTCAAAGAACTCTTGGTAAATAAGGGATTAATCCAAGTAAATCTCAGAACCTCCAAATTATAAATGATTGATTTCTAGTGAACAGAACCGTCAAACACATCTGAAAACCATGTCAACTTTTAGTAAATAAGGGAACAATCCAAGTAAAGATTGATTCTAGTGAACAGAAAATTCTATTTGAAAACCATAACAATAGTTTTTGTTTCACATGAACCTGAGTTTGAACAACAATCATCATTTTATTTAGAATAAATGTTCCAGATTCTAGAGGAAAAGTTCGTGTTTCACGTCTCAAAATGATCAAATCAGATCATCGGACAGACGCTGGTTCTGCCGTAAACAATTAAAGAACCATGGGTGTTTTTGTCCAACACCGGATCGTTGTGTGACACAGAGTGGAGTCGTTAAACTCCTGTTTGGACCCGAAACAGAACTTTTAGTGGAGAAAAGTGAGTCAACATAATTTATAAGCTTTAGTTTTGGTTATTATTCTTCTTGCAGAAGCAGTTCGTTGGTTCCTAAAGCAACAAAGGGAACTTTGACTCGACATGTAATTTAAAAAGAAAAGGAATCTCCATCATATTCAGATCCTCACATTTATTCAACATGCTTGCAGGATGAAAACAAACGTTTTAAAACCACCAAATTAAGCAAAGAGACAGAATGTTAAAAACATTTCTAATTTACTGGACGACCCTTTTCCCCTTTTTGACACTAACAGGTTAGTGATATGTGCGTGTATGTCCCTGAATCATGGCTCAATTTCAGGTTTAATATCCAAAAAACTGGAAACAACATTCAAAATGAACCTGAGAGTGTTTTTATTTCCACATAAATCAAGGATCAGGAGTTTTCACCACAACCAGAGTTGGAAATGATTAAATTCATGTTCTTCCTTAAAATTAGCAAATCAAAAATGCTTGAAAATCCATATAAATTATGTTGTTGAAAACATTCTTTATTGTTTTCTATAATAATCGTTTTACTCACATTTAAAATAAGCTGATTTTATGTGGATTGTTTGATAAAGACTTGAAGGTTTCTGTCCAACGTCGGATCGTTGTGTGACACAAACTGGAGTCGGTAAACTCCTGCTTGGACCTGGAACCAAAGTTTTAGTGGAGAAAAGTGAGTCAGCGTCAACATTCATCATTAATTGAACGTATGGCTTTCATTTTTGCAGGAGTTTGATGAATCATAAACCAACATAAGTCACCTTCATTCAACACATGCTTCAAATCTTCAGTTATTGTGAAAGAAATAGTTAAATTTTGAAGCTGAAAGATCAGAAACAAAAAACCCAGATATTGGTGCTGATTTTAGTCCAGTTTAAACACTGGAACATATTTCAGGACTGAATGGGTTCTTGTTACTGGTTCCGGTCCAGTGTGAACAAGTCAAACTGCTTGTTGCATCCAGTGAGTTGATTTCCAATATTTTAATGATGTTGAATAATTTTGTTATAAAAGAACCAATAAAATCAAAATTATTTATATTATAGATGATTTTATGATCAGAAAGCCAGATTTTTCTCTTAACATCCAAGAAAAATATTTCAAACTAACAAATCTTAGGTTGTTTAAAAAAATACCTGAATTGTTCCTTTAATTTGTTTAAAAATGATTCACTTCAGATTCATATTAATCAAATTTTGAACTGAATATTAAACAGTTTTAGGATAAATCCAAACAGAAAAAGAACAACTAAACTGAAAAATATAAGTTTTAAACTATAAATAAAAGATTTTATTCAGCATAAATATGTTATTTAATCAAGCACAAAATGATTGAGTTATGGTTTTCCTTTTTGTAATGACCCAGTTGGTTGTGGTAATCCCAGCGAGAGCTCTACTCCTCCTGGTTGGGTTCTGATCCAATAATGCTGACTAGAACATGTAAGTTACGACTAATGTTGCTTTAGATAAAGTATTTTACTAAAACCATCTGGTTTTAGGGAAGAAAATCTAATTTATCTCTAAAGTTTTGTTTGGTTCTGTTTATGTTTTATTTAAATGACCCGAAGTCTGCTTGGTACCAATGGTTTAAACACAACAAACCCAGTTTTTCCCGGTCTTTACTGTAACTGTAGTCTTTATTGGACTTGAAGGAAAAATCCTGATAAGGAAATAAAAGTCTTGGTTCTAATACAATACAATCCAAAAAAAGCAAAAAAAACAGAACTTCTTCCACAAAACTACAAACTAATGTTGAGCTTTAAAGTTTTATAGAAACGATGAGAACATGACATGGTCTGTAAGACGAGGTCAGTCAAGAAAACCTCATCCTGTTTCTGATGTTCTGAACGAGTTGAAGCTGGTTGGTTTTGGTCGAGCTGATTCAGAACCACTGAACCAGTTAGACCTGGCTTCCTGAGCCTGATGGATAAAGGTTTACTGAGACGTGTTGTGACCCGGAACAACACAGCAGGAGACCAAACAACCGTCATGTTGATATTTTTACAGGCTGGATGTTCATGACTTCTCCTTCTGTGTGTTTCAGAGCAAGAAGTTGAGCCGCAGTACTACAGACTAGTTTCTAATGACAATCAGACCGAGGTTTGTCTGGCAACAGGATTTACGAGACACAACGCAACCAAGGGCACCATGCTGAAAGGAACAGAGGCCAGTCAGATAACAAAAGACGGAAAACCAACAGGTGTCTACAACCAGGTGGCATTTCTAGATGGTGAACAAAAATGTGGAGGTGAGCCTGAAGGAGTGAACCTTCCAGCAGTTACAGAAATGACATAGTTTCCAGGAATATATACCAAAATAAAACTAACAATCAGCTGTTGTGTTTGTTTAACAGACTATGGCCCAGAAAAGTCACCAGAGCCGTGTATCTCCACTCTGGAACCAGGTACGTGTGGAACCCGACTGAACCTGCCTCTGTGTGTTTTAAAGTGTTTTCATCTTGGTTTAATTGTCCTGTCGCTGCTGTTTGCAGATGAGATGGTGAACCTGGCCTCTTTGACCATCTTCGGCCTGAGACTGATCTTCATGAAGACCGTTGTCTTCAACGTCCTGATGACGCTGCGGCTGTGGATCAGTCAGTGTGAGTACCAAACCTCAGGACTCGCAAACACACAAACGAGACCTTCAAAAATCCAGATTATCCAACGCTAATGAGGAAAACATTACAGAAAATAATTCAGTCTTCATTTTAAAAGCCTTAGAAGCTCGTCACAATGAAGGCTTTTATTCTGAAAGTACTGCAGGAAGCTCTGAGCTCAACTTTTAGAAACCCAACTTAGAAAACAAGAAAACCAAACAATCCCAGAAACTTTCATGATGATGAGAGAAAACTGGTGCCAAAATCTGCTGGTCATTTATTTACCTGTTTCTGGGTTTTCTGACCCTGTTCTGATTCAGAGAGAAAAGTTCTATAATTAAAAAAATATGAAAACTACAGACAGACGTGGAGTCAGATGGAACCAGAATCGACCCGTTTGTTTTTGAGCTCCGCTGAATTTTTCAGTTTCTCCTAATTTACTCCATTTACTTTATTTATTCATGGGACAAAGATGCATTAAAATAGGACGTTGTTGAACATTTAAGCAGAATTTAGGTCCAGCTGCTGGACTCACAGACCTCAGAACTTTCTGGTCCATTCATATCTGGTCTCATCAGTGATAAACATCATCGGGTCTGAAATGAGCTGAACCTATAAAACCTCAGAGGAAAACTAAAAGCTGGATTCGGGTTTGGAGACGATTTACTGAAGGACTCATCAAGACAGAATTTTATGCATCCAAACGGGTCAGTTTGACCCGATCATCTGGACCTCTGATGTGGAGACATGTCCAGGTGATTGTCCCAGTTATTATCTGAACTGTTTGTTGTTAACATCAGCAGAACGTTTAAGATCCTGAATAATTCAGCTTTAGATGTTTCTCCTCAGTGATTCAGAGTCGGTGTCTTTAGGTTCACGTTTTGTTGAATAAAACTGTTTCAAATCTGATCATTTAATGATTTTCCTGGTTTGTTTTTTAGAAACTGGTCAGAATGAAGAAACCCTCCTGAATGGACCTGGTTCTGGATGAAGCAGAGCTGGTGGAGCTTCGTTCTCTGTAGATAAAACATGTTGAGAAGATCCTGTTAATAACATGATGAGAGCTAATATGAAGTTATTGTGTGAACATGATTTTTAAAATCAGTTCCTGATGAATGAATTATTGTTTCCTTCCTGTTGGTGTAAATATTACAGTTAGAATATCTATCAGAAAAATATCTTCTGTTTTCATAAGTGAAACTTCCTGTTTGACTGAAAATAAAAAGCTCAAACCAAACAGAGACGTGATGGTTTTACTTTCTGGCCCAATGAGGAACAAAAAACCACCAGCAGCTTTAAACTGATTGTTGATGCATCCACTACATTTAATTTACATTTTTGACCAAATGAATATTTTCCCAGCTACATGCTGCAGGAATATGTGGGCAGGCACATACAGTATATACCGTCATCTTCAATAAATGAGTTATTATTGAACAGTTCATTTATTCCAGTAACTCCATCGCTGAGTAAAACATATTAAATAGATCATTCAGCCACAGACGGAGGTTTTAAGCCTTTATTTCTGGTAATTATGATGATTTTCTGTTTCCAGCCAATAAAAACGCTTAAAAAATTAAATCAGCCCAATAAAAACATTTTAATACAGAATTATGGGCTTAGTGAAAAGTATGTTTAATACCTGTTGGAAGCTATTTTCTAAAGGTTCTTTTAATCTGACAAACGGACCTCATCAGAACCAGGTTCTAATTTATTCAATATGACTTTATATGTGTTTAGTTTGAGCCCAGAGATCTAAACTCCAGTTTACCTTTGAAACATGAAAATATTTCAAATGAACCTTAAAGTTAAACCCGTTTGGCATCTTTTACAGAAAATGTATCTTTAGTTATGGGTCACATTTCAAACTGCAGCAGAAATATTACCACAGAAAACTTACAAAGACAAACATTAAAATACAGTAGAAACACAAAGAAAGAAGCAAGAATCAGTTTTAAAGACTATAATCTTTATCAAATTTAGATATTTTCAGAACAATCAATAAATCAATGAGTTTTTTTCTGAGGTGAAGAGAAGAGTTTGATTCTAAAGGAAAGACGGGTTGGGATCCTCAGAACTTTCTGTGAAACCAGAAGGATTTTAAATGATTTTATCAGGCCTGGACCTGGAGATGAAGGGATCTCTGCATCGGTGCTGCCCGTCAGTCCATGTGGGATCTTCTAGGAGTTATTTTGACCCTATAAGGAGGTTAAACACCTAAACGTGACCTTAATAACAGGATGGAAACAAACAGCATTAAGGCAACATGTCGAACAAGTTATCATGTGTTCTGATTCCTTTTTATTGGGCTTCCAGGTTTACTGGTTAGTAACTGAGTCAAAGATGAATTCAAGATCATTTTTAGAACCCAAATTCACAGGGAAACCGATCACTCATCTAATTTCGAGATGGACAAGAGTTTAAAAGCCGTTTGTGGAAATCCACCGACTGAACCTACATGTGATGGTGCTTCATGCAGATGAAAAGGATTGTTTCTGAACAGTGCCAAACAGAAGTGAAACTCTCACCTCTCTGAAAGCAAACAGTTTAATAAGGTGAGAAACAGTCAGAGGAGCAGCTGTTCAATGAAGGTTAGAAACATGGAGCTCCTTCTTAATGAACAGAGGATAGAAACATCCTGCATCCAGTGTTCTTCTCAAGGAGGCAGCAGATGGGACGAAACAACATCAGGATGAAGAAATAATAAATATGAAATCAGGAGGAATTTAGTGGAAATGATGAAAAAACTGTTGCACATATAGCAAATACAACAGGCCTGAAATACCCAATAATATGTCTGTTATAACAGATGCAGCATGGACACACGTACAGGTCCAAAGTCTGACCACTGGTCCGATCCTAGCTACTTACAGGGGTCCTTCATGGGGAGTGGTGGCCTAGTAGTTAGAGCAGATCGCTTGTGTTCTGGGAAGGCAGCGGGTTCACTGGTTCAAATCCCACAGACTGCCACTCTGGGTCCCTGAGCCAGACCCTCAGAAAGCTCCCTGGGCGCTGCAGCCCTCTGCTCCCAGAGGGAGGGATTAAATGCAGAGGACACATTTCATTATAATGTAATATATAATAATATCAGGACCATACCTGTTCTGATGACACAGAACTGTGGATCCTTTGGTTTACAGTCAGAACATGTTCTTCATTCTTCATTCAGCTCCTTCTGTGACTTTCAGTAAGCTGAGCTGAATGTTTTTTTTTACCAGAATCTGAGCGGTCAGGGTTCTCTGAAGAATAAAGTTCAGATCATTATTATTTTGATATTAACACCAAACCTTAATAACTAAAGAAACTTCAGCTTCATCGTCAGGACAGTCGGACCATACATCTCTAAGAATAACTAAACAGACAGGTCCAAGCTTAAATGGAAACAGGAACTTCTGATCCAACTGGACTCATCCATCCATCCATCCATCCATCCATCCATCCATCCATCCATCCATCCATCCATCCATCCATCCATCCATCCATCCATCCATCCATCCATCCTGCCTACGTTGTGACCTTCACCAAATATGGACCCTGACCAGACGAACCAGATCCTGGCTACAGTATCAGTATCAACTTATTTTTGTCCCCATATAAAGATTTTCCTTGCAGCCTGGTGAAAAACATCAAAAACACAGATACAGTCACTGTACAACAATGAAGCATGTTTCCCTACTCAACCTGTTACCTCCATGACCTCCATGATCTCAGCGAAACGGAAGAAAGTGAACGGAGGGGTCCTTAATAATAGTAATAATAGTACATTTTTTTTAAGTGCCTTTTAAAACACCCCAGGGACAACAAAATTAATATTACACACAATAAAATTGGACAATACGATTTTAGAAAATTTTCCATCTAAAACAGGTGGACCAAATTGTTGGTGCCCCTCGGTTAATGAAAGAAAAACCCACAATGGTCACAGAAATAACTAGAATCTGACAAAGGTAATAATGAATAAAAATTCTATGAAAATGAAATAATGAAAGTCAGACATTGCTTTTCAAACATGCTTCAACAAAATTATTTTAAAAAATAAACTCATGAAACAGGCCTGGACAAAAATGATGGTACCCTTAATTTAATATTTTGTTGCACAACCTTTTGAGACAATCACTGCTATCAAACGATTCCTCTAACTGTCAATGAGACTTCTGCTCCTCTCAGCAGGTATTCTGGCCCACTCCTCATCAGCAAACTGCTCCAGTCTCAGGTTTGAAGGCTGCCTTTTCCAGACGGCATGTTTCAACTCCTTCCAAAGATGCTCAATAGGATTTAGGTCAGGGCTCATAAAAGGCCACTTCAGAATAGTCCAATGTTTTCCTCTTAGCCATTCTTGGGTGTTTTTAGGTTGTTTTGGGTCATTATCTTGTTGCAAGACCCCTGACCTGCGACTGAGACCAAGCTTTCTGACACTGGGCAGCACATTTCTCTCTAGAATCCCCTGATAGTCTTAAGATTTCATTATTCCTGCACAGATTCAAGACACCCTGAGCCAGATGCAGCAAAGCAGCCTCAGAACATAACAGAGCCTCCTCCATGTTTCACAGTAGGGACGGTGTTGTTCTCTTCATATGCTTCATTTTTCCGTCTGCGAACATAGAGCAGATGTTCCTTGCTGAAAAGTGAAATATTTGTCTCATCTGTCCATAGGACGTTCTCCCAGAAGCTTTGTGGCTTGTCAACATGTAGTTTGGCAGATTCCAGTCTGGCTTTTTTATGATTTGTTTTCAACAATGGTGTTCTCCTTGGTCGTCTCCCATTAAGTCCACTTTGTCTCAAACAACGTCGGATGGTGCGATCTGACACTGATGTTCCTTGAGCTTGAAGTTCACCTTTAAAAGTCTTTAGAAGTTTTTCTGGGCTCTTTTGTTACCGTTCATATTATCCGTCTCTTTATTTTGTCATCAATGTTCCTCCTGCAGCCACGTCCAGGCAGGTTGGCTACAGTCTCATGGATCTTAAATTTCTGAATAATATGTGCAGCTGTAGTCACAGGAACATGAAGCTGCTTGGAGATGGTCTTATAACCGTTACCTTTAACATGCTTGTCTATAATTTTCTTTCTAATCTCCTGAGACAACTCTTTCCTTCGCTTCCTCTGGTCCATGTTGAGTGTGGTACACACCATGTCACCAACCAGCACAGTGACTACCTGTAGCCCTATAGGCCCACTGACTGATTACACGAATGTAGACACCTGTGATGCTAATTAATGGACACACCTTCATTTAACACGTCCCTTTGGTCACATTATTTTCAGGGGTACCATCATTTTTGTCCAGGCCTGTTTCTTGAGTTTATTTTTTTAAATAATTCTGTTGAAGCATGTTTGAAAAACAATGTCTGACTTTCATTTGTTCATTTTCATAGAATTTTTATTCATTATTACCTTTGTCAGATTCAAGTTATTTCTGTGACCATTGTTGGTTTTTCTTTCATTAACCGAAGGGCAACCAACTATTTTGTCCACGTGTGCACATTTCCAATGTCTGGTGGGAGTGAAGACCAGAGTCAGTGCTAACGTGACCAGAGGGTCCAGTGAGGTGAATGGAGAAGGATGTCCTGAGGCAGCGCCCCTAAAAATATTAAGGGGTGAGATTGCGGACCATCCTATAGGTATGCAGGAGGATTTTTAATTCATGTGACGTGTGCAGCTGAATTCTGGCCCATTTCAAGCTTATAGGGAGATTTGTGAGGGAGTCCAAAGATAAGAAGGTTAGGACAGAGCCCTGGAGCACACCTGATGTAACGGGGAAGCAATCAGATCTGAAGGACTTATGACATATGAGTGAAACCGGTGAAGACGGGTATTTCTGATGTTTGTGGAAGATGACCTATGAAGAAGGAGGTGTTGATCTGCACTCACATCAGGGAAGGAGAATAGGGAACAGACCAGAATCTGCTGCCATGATGAGATCATTGGTGCCTGCTGACTGTTTTTAAGACAGTATAACTGCTCAGTTGTAGATAAATGTTAAAATTGTTTCATTTGGGTTAGAGAAGCCTTGTTATGGAAAATTTATTATTAGACTTTATCATCTTAATAGAACGTTTTCCATCTATTTTATTTCCCAAGTGGCCAAACTGAAGGAAATGTAGCTATGCTACCTAACATGAACAGCTGGTTATGTAAACTAAGCCAGATATTCAGAAAAGCTTCTCCACACGTTTCTGAGAAGGAATCTGTCTGAGGACAGTGTTATGAGTCCTGGCCATCTGCGACCCTGGAGCTTGTGATGAAGGTGAACTGTCTGTAATGCCTACTAAGATGCTGCAGTGATGAGCGATTTCTTTCTCCCTGCACCATGTGAGAGCTTGCAGCAGCTTGTGGTGGTCGGGACAGTCTGATTAGCACTCTGTGACTGGTTCCTTCTGGCCAGGACAAACCAAGGATAAACATTTCAGATTCAAATCTGCTTTCTTCTCACAGAGCCAAAGACACCTTTAACAATGGGACAGCAGGCTTTGGGATTGTCTCTTTGTTGCCTTATGATGAACATGTCCAGGGTGAACCCCCTCTAGCCGGATGACTGCTGGACAAGGACACCACTGATGAAATTTACTGAATTATTTTGGCTGTATTTTCATGGTCTTCCTAGAGATTGGCTCAAATATGTGAAGGTCTCTTGCAGCTTTTTACTGATTGCCAGAAACATAAAACTTTTCACCTAATCTTTGCTCTTTGTTCTCACACACCTGAATTTCCCTACTGAGGATCAATAAAGGATCTGTTTTCTTTTTATTCTAGTTTGACAATTAGAAAAACTCCTGATGTATGCTATCTATGTTTGAATTGAGATGGCAAAGATGTCCAACAATGAGACGTTTCTGGAGCAAATGACTAAAACATTTCTTAGAAAAATGTTTCGGTTAACACCTGGCAGGTTCATGTGAGGAGTTTATCAGCTGATGTTCTCAGATCTGATTGGTTATCAGTAAAAACCTCCTAATCAAACATTCTTTCAACTCAAAACTCTTCACACCTCAGATTCCAGTGAGATACTGCAGAATCAAACTGGATTTGTCGATTTTCAGTCATTTTTTGGCCTGAAACAAACGAAATGGGTGATTAATTAAAAGACTGATCTGTAATCAGTGTTTGCGATCAGCAGAGCGGCTCAAACTGGAGCGAGCAGCAATTGTTTTTGTGGTTTCCTGTTTGTTCTGCTGCAAAACCTGCAGCACAAAGATGAGAAGGTGTGTATTCCAACACAACTGGGTTGAGCAATAATGCATGAAAACAGGTCATTTTAACCACACTAAATGACATTATGTGTTGAAAATAATGATACAGTTGGTGATTCGTTCATCAGACAGGTGAGACTCTCTGCAAACCAGTCAGCTTCTGCCTCAGTGACTTTTGGAGAGAAGGAAAATATGCATGAAAATGTTCTTATTATTATAGTAAAAGGCAACAAACAGAAGACGAAATAAAAGTGGTAAAAGAAAGATGACAGATAATACAAAAGAAAGCACTAATAATAACCGTAAAGTGACTGAGAATACAGCAAACAAACATCTTCAGGAAATCATCTGCAGAGAAAATCAAAAATTTCACCTTCAGACGGAGGAACTGTCAATATTAAATCTCCCTCTTTCCTTCTCTCTTGAAAAGTGTTGAAGCCAATGAAGAAGAACTCTGTTTTCTTAAATATTAATGAGAATAATAGATTATATTCATTGGTCCCAAGCAGCAAATTAGGACCAGAACAAGAATCTGCTGTAAATGTTCATCCAAACTTCTCTGATCTTTGGGAAACAAGGCAGGACAATTAAACCCTGAGGACCAAAATAAAGGTCTACATAGAGTCCAAACTCTAATCTGGGCAGAAATGCATTATTGTACATAACTGTGCAGCACCGTGCTGTCATGGTTGTCTGTTTGTTGTTTAACTGGTTCTGATAACAGAATCCATGAAATAACCCGTCTCTGTAAAGTCAGAAATAGTGCAGAGAAATATGAGAAGAAGAAAATGTTTTAAGGGAAAATATCTGTGGGAAAATCTTGTATTAAGGTCATGGTTCCACTGTGACTCATGAAACACTAAAGTTAGGATCTGCAGGGATTTTATTCAATGAAATGATAGAAAAAAATGAAATCTTAAAACATTTCACACCATAAGTATTTGGAGATTTATAAAATGTGGTCATTATCATTATTGTTCAGGTTAAAAATCAGCATTTTTTAATGTTGAATTTGAGGCAGAGTTCATTGGTTCTTTTTTTTGTAATTTTGTGGATTTGAAGCTGAAAACATGAGAACCATTGAACCAAAGTTTTTCTTCATGTGAGGGAAAACCAGATTATAACTGTGTGCTTTCTTGACTCACACCTTTCTTCTGAAAACATATTCAAGTCCTCAGTCTAGTACCAAACTTTACCTCCATCGAGCCTCTCTGAGGTGATCTCCGTCATCTGTCCCATCCAGAAGTGTCTGGAAGATGTAAGCTGTTTTAAATTTATCAAACCACATACTGAGCCACCATCCTGTACCAAAGAAGTGCATTATTGTGAAGTAGACGTAAGTAGAAATAAATATCTGAAAAGTGTGGTGTGCATTATCCAGACCCCTTTACTCTAAAACCCCCGAATAAAAATGCAGTAAGTTACATTCAGAAGTTATAGAATTAGAATGTGTTAAATATTCTGAGTCTGACTGTAGATGATCTGTTTTTGCCCTAAGAGGTTCTTCACAGAACATTAGAGAACAATCAGGATGGTGAAGACCAAGGAACACAGCACACAGGTCATTGAGAAAGTTCTGGAGAAGTTTAATTTAGAGTTAGATTCCACAACAATATCCCAGAGTTCTGTTCAGTCCATCATCTGAACATAGAGAGCGGATGGACCACCTGCAAACCTATCAAGACATGGAGGTCCACCTAAAATGACAGGCTGGGCAAGGAGAGCATTAATCAGAGAAGCAGCCAAGAGGGCCATGGTAACTCTGGAGGAGCTGCAGAGATCAACAGTACATGTGGGACGATCTGTCCTCCAGACAACTACCAGTGTTAGACTCCACATCCATCTGATCTTTATGGAAGAGTTACAAGAAGAAAGCCAAAGGAAGTCCTGTTTGCCAAGAAGGAGACACAGAAAACATATAGAAAACTGAATTTTTTTGGTCCACTGTCCTAAAAGGAAGGAAGACTAACACATTCTGAACATGTGGTGATGGCAGCATCATGCAGTGGGGATGATTTTCTTCAGTAGAAACATGGAAGCTGGTCAGACTTGATTTGAAGATGGATGGAGCTAAATATAAATGAATCCTTTCAGAGGCTTCAGAAGTTTAAGATGACATTAAGAACTTCACTGTCATGTTCTGAGTATCTTCTGGGTTGAGGTTTCTACTCCATGAGCTCGCTCCAACACCATGAAAAACAAATTGTCATAATTAATCACAAATAAGCACAAAATATCACATAAATAACTCCACATATAACACCACAGACTACTTAGAAGCTAAAAATCTATAATTCATTTAAATTAAATTGGCAAAACTAAACAAAAAAACAAAACTAAAATCTCAGTAAAATACATTCATGAACTTCATGAAATGTGAAAAGGTTCACTGGGTGTGATTACTTTTGTTAACCTCTGTTACTCTTTGAAAGAAGAAGAATATACACCTCTATGCAGACGATACCGTATTTTATGATAAGGTTTTCTTTCAGTTTACAAACTGCCTGTGATATTCTTTGTTTAGCCTACTGCATGTTTCACCATGTTGCTTTTAACGAGATATTCACGTTCGTTAACACATTCACACATTTCCTTCCTAAAACATCTTCATTCAGCCTCAGAAAAAATAACCCAGTATTTACACATCAGAAGGTGCTACTGGATATAAAAAGCTTTAAAACACATGAAAGGAACCTAAAATAGTGTGATTTGTTGAACAGGTCAGAGGTCAACCAGGTTCCAGGAAAGAAGCTTTTAGAATTTCATGGACCTTCTCCTCCTGAGTTCTGTGAAAGCGATAGTTTGATGAAACATTGTGTCTCCTTCATAGTTGACTGCATCCAATGGAAACGAGCAGTTTCATCCTCATCCCAGTTAATCATTGGACAGGGTTGGACATTTTCCACAACTGTTGGACCCAGTCAACATCCGAAATGGGAGCCTGGTACCCACATCCACAGGTCAGAGAGTGCAGGGAGTGTTACACCTTGGATGGGTTATGAATTACGCTATGAATCAATTTTAAAAGATGTTTTTCTTTAATCACACTAAATCATGTTTGCTTGATCAGAACCCAGAGATGGACGGGTCCAGCTGTTTTACCTCTGAGGTTATTTTATTTTTAGAAGGTTTTACATTTGGTGCTTTTTTGATTGTTGATGAAAATAATTTGAGGCCAGAATTTGTCCCAGTTGAGGGTGTAGAGCTGCTCAGTGTTCTGACCCATAAACTCCTTATTTTCTGATCTTGGTGACATTTCTGGCAGGTGACTGATCAACCCGACACATGAAGGAGCCGCGCTCCACTTCTGTGGTTTCCTGGTAGAAACTCAGGAGTTCAGATGTCAGACGATGAATCATGTTGATCTGATGATGAATGTTTCATCACTTCCTGCTTACAGACTGAATGGAAACAATAGGAACCACAGAGTAACACCCAGCTGTGTGTGTGTGTGTGTGTGTGTGTTAGATCCACAGATACACCTCCGCCCACTTCCACTCCACCTGTTTTCCACTGGCAGAGTTCTGATCATTCATTGCTTCATTATTTTAAGGTTATTTCACACAAAACAAGTTTGTATATTTAAAGAAAATATTCAACGTTTTTATTTTATGATGCAAGTGTCATATAACTATGATTCTTTGTAAATCCTTGTTTTAATAAGAAAAATCAACATTATAATTATAGAGAAATAAAACAGCCTTTCTGATGTTTGATGAGGGGATCCATGAAAATCCAACTAAACAATGACCTTCTCATTGCCATGGCGACAGCGCCTAGAATGATTCTTATTGGTCGTATTATTAAAGCATCATCTCACAGTATTACAGGTAATGGCTGCATGTTCCTGTAGAGCAGCTGAAGTAAAACCATCAATAACTTTTAATGAATTATTCCCTTAGAAGTATCTGATGTTCTGCTTATTTCATTTTACCAACTGATTCATGATCAGCTCACTTTGATTATAAAACTATAGTTATCAAATTAAAATTGAACTGGATCTAAAAGAGACTGAATGATTGGACTGGGTTGAATCCAATCATTAATTAATCTGAACTAAACCTGGACTAATATGAACTCTTTATAACTGGTTCTAAATGTCAGTGGTTCGTCTTGAGGTGACATTTGTTATAGTCTGATATCATGTACAACATTGAGTTGTTTTTTATGCCATGTTTAACGTGTTGCTACATGAAGAAGCTTGACTTGGCTACCAACAAGAATCAAGAGGAATAAAGGTTTGGGATCCGCTGAGCTTCTGATCGACTGACATTAGATCAGAACTCTGTCAGTTTCTCTAAAGCTTCCTCTTATTCTTTAACTTTTCAGCTTCACAATGTTCACCAAGGGTTGGGGTTTGGTATCAAACAGTCATCAGTTTCATAAAGGTTGCTGCTCTGGCCTGCAGATACAGTCAGGGTCAGAAGGAAAGTAAGCCCCCTTTAGAGGGTTTATTATTTTTTACATGTCATGTTTCATAATTCAGGTTCACTAACTTTTAGCCTCATATTTTATCCATTAAATAATGATCGTGTCGAGTCTGGTTGTGTACATTTGAGGTTAGATTTAACCGAACCCAATAAAGATCTGGTCATTTATACTTCAAAATTGTAGAACTGAAAGAGGGTGTACTTTCTTTTTATGGTGGTAAAAGCTTAAATAAGAAAACCAAAGATAAACCTGGAGGCAAAATGAGCAGCAAAACCCAAAGAATCTCCAGTGGGAGGAGTAATTACTTTATGGTTGGAAGGTGCTAATAGATAACAGCTGAGTGAGGAGCTGAGCAAGAGACAACTGCGCGAAACTAATGGGAGGGCAGGTCAGAGGCTCATCCAGTGGCCTACCCAGTATATCATCTAGTAGATCATCTGGGAAGAGGTAAAGAGGTGGTGTGGTACATGTTTTCCTCCTAACTGGAGATCAAAGTGTTCGCTGGAAGGACAAGTTTAGAGACGACCAATCAGAGGCATCAACTGTAATTATGTCCTTAACTGCTGATAACATAAATGGGCAACATTGAAATCTAAACCATGTAATCGCTCATGAATGGTTGACCGCTACATCTGGAAAGCTACTGAAATGTATTTTTGTATTAAAATTCTTTCAGTATCATTAAAATCTAAGTCTGACATGTTTCATCAATGAATCTGTTTTACTGAAAAGAGCCATAGTTACTAATTTATAGAAAAGGAAAACATAAAAAATCAATTTATTCTTTGAATCACAATATTGAAAATTTAGTGATATTGAAACCAGTGACTTATAGAACCACTAATTATCCAATGAGTTATTGTTTCTATTACATGTCAACGATTAATTCAGTAAAGCAACAAAACGTACCATAAAAAAACAAACTATTAACGTATTAAAGAGAAATACGTCAGGGAAGTGAGAATGAACCTTCATAGAATTACTGGTTGATGATCTGCTGTAGATCAACGTTTCTCCATCTGGAACATCTACGCCTGGAACCGTAAACTCAAGCTCTGATGTTTCTCTGAACTTTAAGGAAAGTTTCAAGAGGAACAATGAACTATAAGTGGAGGAGGACCAATGAGGTCCTGCAGGTTCTGACACCTGAAAGCCTTAATCATGGAACAGGTGGGCTTAGTCTCCAGGGTTTTTGCTCCAGGTTCTGGCAGCTCTCTGCTGAGTCTCAGCTTTGGCTTTAACAGCTGTTCTGGTGGCCCAGGGAGGTCGCTCTGAAGCAAGGAGGCTGTTGGTTCTTTGGTGTAGTCCAGATGTCTTGGTGGTGCCTCTCTCTGTATTCAGAGAACCTTTGGGTTTGTACAAAGAACTAATTTAGCTGGATAGGCTGAGTTGTCTCCATGGCAGCTGCACAAAAACAAAACAGACAAAGCTTGCTGGAACTTGATTGGACAACAAACAAAAACAAAAACGAACCTTGAATGAAACAAAGCAACCCTGTTTGTGGTCGGATCAGGCCCAACATGTAGGGTCAGCTCAGTATTATTTTCATTGATGGTTCTGTGTCTCACCAGTTGGTCGGTCCATCATTCTCATCATTCGACTGTTTTCTTCAGCGGAATCAGAACTGGACACATTCGATTTTTAAACCCTGAGGTTCATGTTTTCAGAAAAGTCCAAAACAAACAATAAAAACTGTGCGGAGCTGCAGTCTAACGGACGGTTCTGGAAATGCTTCAGGAGGAGAAACAAGAATCTGTTAATTCACAAGTTCAAATCTGGCAGAATGAGATCATTCATCTTAAACAGAATCTTTGACCGGTATCGATATGCATCTAAATAAAACGTTAATTCTAACATTTTATTTAGACATGTTCAAAAACTGCAGGATAAAAATATATTATGTTTAATGTCATGATGAAGGGTTAGGGTGAGCTCAGATTTCTGAGTTTCTCTAATGCTTCAACAACTAGGAAGCATTGATGAAATGAGAAAAATGGGCCTTTATTAAGTAATGTGTTAAAGCAGCTTTCAGGAGCTTCTTTAAGAAATTCAGTTAGTCGCTCAATAAAGTCACATCTAATCTTATCTTATCTTGGCCCAGTCTCTCTTTCTTGTTGTTGAATCATGACCTCTGACCTGAACTGAGGCAGTGAGGCCTGCAGAGCTTTAGATGTTCTGGGTTCTTCTGTGACCTCCTGGATGAGTTGTTGATGCTCTCTTGGAGTCATTTTGGTAGGTTGGGCTCCCCTGAGAAGGTTCTCCACCGTTTCGTGTTTTCTCCATGTGTGGACAAGGGTTCTCACTGTGGTTCTCTGGAGTCCCACTTAGAAATGGCTCTGTAACCCTTCATGATGTAGTGCTGGTTCTGTTTAGCAGATTTCTTTATCATGCATGTCAGGCAGTAATCGTCCCTGGGTGTGAAGTTGAACATAGGGTCAGGTCAGGTTGGAGAACGTTTGGTTCCCTTAATAAATAAAATCATCATTCAAAACTGCTTTTTGTGTTTATCTTTGCCTGATATTAAAATCTGTTTGGTGACTTGAAACATCTGAGGAATGAAAAAAACAAAAACAGAAGAAATCTATGGGGAAGGAAATGTAGGTGAACATCATCAGAACTTCTTGTTCCAAGCAGGAGACACAGCTGACCCCAAAATCTACAGTTTCATTTTCTATCTAATACTGAATCTTTTACTCTTTAAATTTGAACAAAATCAGTTTTTTAATAAAAGTAAATTCAGTTTGTTTCATTTCATAAAAACAAAACTAGATTTCCTGTTTAAAAGCAGTAAACATGAACACATTTCTACATGACCTTTGAACTCTGTGAAAACGTTCTCATAACCCAGAGGGAAAGATCAGAGCACATTCAGACCAACGACGAGTCAACACATGTGGACTCCAGGCAGTTAGTGGAGACCTGGGCAGAAAGTGAAGGTCATCAGATATGGAGGACATCCCAAACACCTTTACCAGCCCTTCAAGGAGCTTCATCTGGGTCACAATGTGGGTTTTGCCAATGGTCGTATCTTGCAGCTGTTCTGCATGCAGGACTAGTTTTTACTATGTAAAATTAATATGACTCCAGAAATAAATGGTCCGACTTGGATTGATTCCAGCAGCCAGCAATGAAACAACCCTGTGGCCTCAAACCTGATGGAAATGCTACCTGATGCATTCAGAAGGCCTCCACTGTGTCTGCTGACCTTCACGATCTGCTGCCTCAGGTGTTGGTTCTACAGGTACCGGATCCTTACCAGTGAGGTTCTTAAATCCTAACAACTGGTCTGCATGTGACCGATCACATCCAAACGGAACAATTCCTTTGGTACCTAGCAGGTTTTAAATGCTAGTTCCTTTATTAGCAAAATAAATAAAATAAGACCATCCAGCTCCAGTACATGCAGTGGCACAGAGGGGTTTTAATTTTCCTGGAATATTTGTATTATTTGTGAGCATTATGAAGATGCCATCATCGTCCAGCATAGACATAGGAGAGTTCTTCAGAAGTTACTTAAACAGGAGCATTAATAAGGAGGTCTTATTAGTATTTATGCTAACGTCTTGAAACTGAATGGGACAAATTTAGTTTTAACTTTGCAAAACTCCCAGAATGCAGACTGAACAGTGCTGTAGGAGTCCTGTAAAGCTACTTCCTAACGCTACTCCAACCTCCAGTTAGTAACTGTCTCCTTGAGCCTCAATTTAAGTTAAGTTGGGGACTGGGTCAAATATTCGGCAAGTGAGAAAATGTTTGCAAGAAGCTGCAGGTCTCATCAGTTTTCACATTTTCCTTTTACTTAAAACTCATAATATGATATGATGTATAATATTTAATACTTTTTGTCCACTTTACCTCAAATATTGTAGTGAGTCATGATTTCCTTGATTTTTATTTGTTTTGTTTATTTCTTCTGTAACATTTGAACTCTTCTTACATCACATTAAGACTCAGGACACTCTGAGGCTTTGGCCTGAAGGTGCATTAAAGATTATCGAGCTACGTTTCAGCAGAGCAGCTGAAAACAGTTTTACGTAGAACGTACACATAACTAAAAAGAATGAATCCCTAGAAAGGATCCCTGCAGAACACCAACCCATCCAGCTGCATTGATCAGTCAGATCGTTGTTTAAAAGACATTTTCATGATTTATAACCTCAGTTCTCTTAACCAAACACTAAACAACAATATGCAGTTATTTTCAAAGTTAATGTTTTTGTATTTTCTACAGTTTAATGGCAAATAGAATCATATTTTATTGCAAACAGATGTTAAACTTGTATTATCAGCATTAATGCCTGATTGCAGTTTTCAGCATTTAGACACAATCATGTTTGAAATCATTGAACCAAAGGTTAAAATCAACCATCGAATTGAGGCTTAGTCCTGTTTTTACTCAGGAAAATGTCTGTCAGTTTGTTTTAATGAACCAACATAATTTTACAGCTTGTCACTAAATGTTTTTTATTTCATGAACAAATGATCAGTAGAGTGAAGGCGTGAAGCATAACTCCTGTTTAAATAATCAAATTATTTTAAAACAAATTTAACACACATGAAGATCATTTTATTGAGATTTAAAACTGACACTTTCTGTGGTTCGTCTGATCACTCGTCATGTTGTGTGGGCATCAGCATCTGTGTTCTGATTGGCTGCTGCTGCTGCTGGAAAATCTTCTGCCTCATTGTTTCCACAGGATGTGGTCGCCCGGTGAGATCGAAGCTGCAGCGCGACGTCACAGACGAAGGCGGCTGCGGTTTGTGCCTCAAAGCCTGCTGGGACAGGAAGTCAGAGGGGCGTGGAGATCTGGGTCAGGCGGTGCTGGAGGTGGAGGCGTATCTTCAGGTGTGGCCTCAGGATCAGTGTGGGAAAACCGATCAGACACCTACATTTAAAGCAGAGCAGGTCACACTCTTCCTGCTGCCTTCAAGCATAAATATGGAGATAATAATCCAGCATGAATGTTCAGGTGTGAATGCATGAGCAGGTGGACCCATGAACAGCTGCTCAGTGGCCGGAAAACCATCATGATGGCTTACCGAAACATGAACAGCAACAAAAACCCTCTGAGTCCATAAAAACCTCAAACATTTCGTCCTGAGTTCAGTGCAGCCTACAGGTGGTAGGCCTGCATTTATTTTCTTCTACAAGATGTTTACCTGAAGTTCATCATAATCTGAATGAGGCCAAAATAAAACTAACAAAAATGTTTTAGAGCAAAAAACACGTTTAAAGGTCATTTCCTGTTTTATATAATTAATAAATAAATGCTTGCATTATTAAGTGAGCTTTTATGATGCAAACAGGAGTTTTAAGTAAAGTGTTAAACTTTTTGCATCAAAAATAATTCAATTAACATTTACATTATAGTTACCTTTTATTCTAAGGGTTTACAGATAAAAACGATCTTATTCCCTGAGGTAAATACCACCTCAAACATAATAAGACGTGACGTATAACCGTCGTCACTCAGAAGAACTGAGTCCACCTCAAAATCCAAATGTCAGAACTGTTCAGAACAGTCCATCAGATGTTCTGATGGACTGGTCCACTCTTCTCTCCAGCGTTGCTTCAGGTCATTGAGGAAGCTCCCACCACGCTGGTCTGGACTTTGACTGGGCCATTCCAACAACCTGTTTTTTTCTCATTCATTCCATGTTTGGACTGTTTTGATCCTGTGGAGCTTCCAGAGTTATCAGAAATATTAGCTTCATCTAAACCTTCAACTTGTATGTTAGACCCAATCCCAACCAAATTATTTAAGGAAGTGTTCCCTCTGATTACCAGCCCCATTTTAGATATGATTAATTTATCTTTAGTAAATGGATATGTACCACAAGCTTTTAAGGTAGCTGTAATTAAACCTTTGCTGAAGAAACCTTCGCTTGATCGAGATGACTTAATAAATTACAGACCTATATCCAATCTTCCATTCTTATCTAAAATTCTTGAGAAAATAGTTGCTAATCAAATGTGTGAGCATTTACACAGCAATGACCTGTTTGAAGAGTTTCAGTCAGGTTTCAGAGCTCATCATAGCACTGAAACAGCTCTGCTGAAAGTCACTAATATATTCTTATTGCCTCAGATAATGGACTTGTGTCTGTACTGGTTCTGTTAGATCTCAGTGCTGCCTTTTGATACAGGAAATCATAATATTCTCTTAGAAAGGCTGGAATATGCTATAGGGATCAGGGGAACAGCGCTAGGCTGGTTTAAATCTTATTTGTCTGACAGATTCCCCGTTTGTTCATGTAAATGATAAAATCATCTTTAAACTCCGGGGTAATTGTGGAGTACCACAGGGTTCAGTACTTGGGCCAATTCTCTTTACTATATATATGCTTCCAATAGGTAAAATTATCAGGCAGCAAAAGAAAAAAATTTTCCCCTGTTACGCTGATGACCCTCAGCTTTAATTTATCCATGAATCCTGATGAACCCAACCAGTTAGATAGACTACAAGCATGTCTTGAAGATATAAAAACTTGGATGACTTAAAATTTTCTGCTTCCAAATTCAGACAAGACAGAAGTTGTCGTCTTTGCACCGGAGTCTTTAAAAAAGAAACTGCTTAGTCAATCACTTAACCTGGATGGCATTAAATTGACCTCCGATAATAAAGTTAAAAAAACCTTGGTGTTACTTTTGACCAGGACATGTCATTTAAATCCCATATAAACAGGTTTCTAGGATTTCCTTCTTTCACCCCCGGGAAAACATTGCCAAAATTAGAAATATCCTATCCAGGAGTGACCTGAAAAACTAGTCCATGCATTTGTTACTTCAAGGCTGGACATTTGTAATTCTTTAATATCAGGATGTCCACAAAATGCAGTTAAAAAGCCTTCAGCTGATTCAAAATGCTGCAAGCAAGAGTTCTGATGAAAATTAAAAAGAGAGATCATATTTCCCCTACTTTAGCTTCCTTCATTGGGCTCCCTGTTAAATCCAGAATAGAATTTAAATTCTCCTCCTCACATATAAAGCCCTTAATGATTTAGCTCCATCATACATCAGAGATCTGATTGTTCCATACGTTCCTAACAGAGCACTTCGTTCTCAGACTGCAGGTTTACTGGTGGTTCCTAGAGTCTCTAGAAGTAGAATGGGGGGCAGATCCTTTAGTTTTCAGGCTCCTCTCCTGTGGAACCAGCTCCCAGTTTTAGTCCGTGAGGCGGACACCTGTCTACTTTTAAGGCTAGGCTTAAAACTTTTCCCTTTTTGAATAAAGCTTATAGTTAGAGTGGCTTAGGTTAACCTGAGCTATCTTCCTTATTTTTACCTCCGTCTTCTTCCCTCCCTCTTGGATGGAGTAAGGGGGAGTCAGGATTAGCCCAAAACCCGGCTCAGTTATGGTTGAGGTGCAAAACACCCCCCCATTTCTGCTACCTGTATGACCCCCTCTCTTTTTCCAATGGTTATGGTCAATCTGACAGAGAGAGGTATCCCAATCGTTGTGGTTTTAGTATAACAATGGCCATCAGTGGGCTCTAGATGGACAAACTGTCTACTTTTAAGGCTAGATTTAAAACTTTCCTTTTTGATAAAGCTTATAGTTAGAGTGGCTTAGGTTATCCTGAGCTATCTCGCTAGTTATGCTGCTATAGGCTTAGGCTGCTGGAGGACATAATGACCACTTTCACCCTCTTCGCTACTTTCTCACACTACTCTTCAATTTTACATTATTTGCTGTTATTTCAGCTTTTAACTTTGTTCTCTCTTTTCTCTTCCTAGAAGCTACACCTGGCCTGACTCTGTGTCTACCTGTGACACCTTTCTGGAGAGGGGCATCGTCCGAGCTTCTGCTGGCAACAACTTAATGCTCACCCTCTACCGATGATCCACATGGCCCTGTCTTTCAGTGTTTAACCCTTTCTCTCTCCTAGACATAGCTACTGACTGAGCTTTTACTGTAACTAACTCTATGTGCTCTCTTTCAGGACTCTAACCTTGAAAACTGGCTCAGAGTTTATCTGTTCCTTTTTCTAGTTGAAACGACTAAAGGAGCTACATCCATTAACATTAACTTTTCCTTCCCATAGAAAGTACTCCTGGATCAGTGCTTTCTTTGTTCTCTTTGTGTCTCTGCTCTGTTCTCTCTAACCACCCCCGTCGGTCGTGGCAGATGGCGCTCACACTGAGCCTGGTTCTGGTTCTGCTGGAGGTTTTTTCCTGTTAAAGGGAGTTTTTTTCCCCTCCACTGTCGCTACATGCATGCTCAGTATGAGGGATTGCTGCAAAGTCAACGCCAGTGACTGTCCACTGTCTCTACATGCTCATCCAGGAGGAGTGAATGCTGCAAGTCACTGACTGGATGCAATCTGCTGGGTTTCCTTAGATAGAAAAACTTTTTATCCAATTTGAATAAATAACTGAATGTGACTGTATTGTTCAATGATTAGGATTAATTGGAATGTATGTACCTGACTTTTGTGAAGTGCCTTGAGACGACATGTTGTGAATTGGCGCTATATAAATAAAACTGAATTGAATTGAAATTCAGTAGTAGGTTTGCTGCTGTTTGGCCTCATTGTCCTGCTGATTTATTGTCTTTATCGTGTTCACTTTCAACGGATGCTAAAACATTACATCTGGAGCCCAAAGAAATTTCTGACAACGTCTCAAGATTAGATTCTAGAAGCAGATCTTGGTCCACTCAATGACTTCATGGTGTCCAGGTTCTGCGGATGGAGAACAAGTCCAAATCATAAACGCTCCACCACTGTGCTTTACAGTTGGTGAAATATGTTCTTGCTGATCTGCCGTGTTTGCTTTTCTCCATCCATGGAGCTCCACATTATGACTGAATGTCTCTGCTTTGGTCTCATCTGTCCAGAGGACATTATTTATTCAGATGCAACTAACCTAATTTCTGCTGCCACCTTGTTTTTAGAGAGAAGATACTTTCTCCTTCAACCCATCAAAATCAGACTGGTTCAGTATCATGACCCTTAACCTTTAACCTTTTGACAGAAGCCTGTAGAGCCTGACATGGAGCTCTTGGGTTTTCAGTCATTTCTCTGAGCTTTACGCTCTGACCTTGGACTGAATCTGTTGGGATGTCCACTCCTGAGAAGACTGACAGGTGTCTGAGATGTTTTCGTCTTGGGAATAATCTTTTGTAGAAAGATGGACTTGAGAAGGTTTGGAGATGACCTTTTAACCCTTCCCAAGCTGAAGGGCAGCAACTGATGCTTCTCTACGGTCACTGATGAATTTCCATCTTGGCATTTTGTTGACATACACGTGGGACACCTGTTATAGTCCATCCATCTATTCTCCGTCTATTATCCATCCATCCATCCATCTATTCTCCATCCATCCATCTATTCTCCATCTATTATCCATCCATCCATCCATCTATTATCCATCCATCTATCTATTATCCGTCTATTATCCATCCATCCATCCATCTATTATCCATCCATCTATCTATTATCCGTCTATTATCCATCCATCCATCCATCTATTCTCCATCTATTATCCATCCATCTATTATCCGTCTATTATCCATCCATCCATCCATCTATTCTCCATCCATCCATTATCCGTCTATTATCCATCTATCTATCTATTATCCATCCATCCATCCATCTATTCTCCATCCATCCATCCATCCATCCATGCCTATCTCCAGAGGTTTCTAGGTGAGAGAAGGTGTATATGCTGGTCTTCAGTCCATTACAGGGCAGTTACGGTAGATCTCTGTGATTTCGGGTAACTTTCCAGACGTTTAGTTTAAAATCATCATCGTAATAAAAATAAGCTTTAACTGTGTTTTTGTGTCACTGCAGTGTGATGCTGCCTCCACAGCCAGTTTTACCAGATAACACCAGAGGGTGTTTGTTTGCTAATTTGTGCTGTTTGTTGCTTTGTGCAGCCTGACCACATACAGGAAGGCAGCAGCTGAAGCTCAGTGTTGCTGAGGTTAAAGACTTGCAAAGAAAAGCTCGAGGCTGCAGCAGCGAGAACGCTTTGAGGTCGGCTCAGAACCTGACAAACATCCGGCTTCAGACGCAGAAGAAGAAACACTCCACCTCAGAAAGTTTCCGACACACCGGATGGAAAAAAACCTGCAGCCGAAGCTGCCTGCAAACTTTCAGGAAACAATAATAATGTATCCGGTTATAAAATGTTACAGAAAAACAGCCTGTGAGATCCCACAGGTGGAGCATTTAGATCAACATATTTATAACCTGGATTAATGCAGAAGCTTGTGTCAGCTTGAAACTAGAACATTTAAGAGGGACTTTAATCTAGAAACCACAGATGCTTTCAGATTCCTGCAGGTAAAACACTTCTTCATATAGAAATTAAAAAGGGAATCTAACATGAAGGTAATGAAGTTAACATGATTAATGCTGCTTATAAGAGCTGGATTCCATGTGATCTGGTGAACACCAGTCATGTTCACATCTGTTGGTCGTGTGCAAAACTCCAAACCTCCTGGGCGGATGATCTTTTGAAGCTGGACGGTTCGCTGGGGCGCGGGATCTCAACGGTCCTACTGCTGGGACTGGACTCTGCTGGTACTGGAGATCAGCACAGGATCAGGATTCTTACGGCCTATAAGTTCAAACAGTGACCTCTGCTTCCAGCTGGATCTGCATGAACGTTCAGGGATGTTTACTTGTTGGTTCCTGGCATGGATGTCCACTCTGAAAGTTTTGGATCATTTATACTCAGCCATAAATGCAGCATTTATTAAACGGTTTCTGTTCCTCAGGTATCACACCTGATGAGGCCTCTGATTGGTTCATCAGGTGTGCCTCAGACCACTCCTGATTTGCTCTTATGATTAATTCTTTTCTTTTCTTTCTGAATCATTTTCAGAGGACAGTAGTCCTTGAAAATGGGATTTATTGTTGAATTTTCAGAAAATTCTGATAAAATGTCTTTTATTCAATTATTTCAACTGTTTTTTGTGTAATTTGCTCTTTGCAGATACCTAAAAGATTTTAATTTTGTCAATAAACTTAACTTGAAGTTGGGGATAAATTATTTGGTTCTTTTTATTTGATTTTATCATACTTCTGTACTCTTCATTTTCAGTGTTCTCAGAAGTTTGGATTTCCTGCAAATGCAAATTAGGACTGATGATGTTTCATGTCTGAGAAACTGGCACATTGTTTTTTAATTAGTCATATTTCTGTGTGGTTGCAAAGAGTTGAGAGATGAGTCAGGAGGTGCAACGAGGCGTTTCTGCAAACGTTAACTGAAGAGTTAATGAGAACATCGGAGTGTTTCCTCCCACAGTCCAGATGTTCAGTTCAGACCAACAACCTCATGAATCTTCATCTTTACATCTTATTGTAAAATATAACATTATCAAATTAGAACGAATTAAAGATCCAGAACAATCAGAACCAGTTAAACAACGGACCAAACAGATTCATTTTATGTTTTAATGTTTTTATTCATAAACAGATTTCCAGTAAGAAAAACAATTCTAACATCTTTTCATATCAGCTGGTGTATAAAATATGATGCATCTGTATGTTCTTACTAATGTTCTGATGCTGAACCCAAACATCTGGTTCTGCCTGGATGTCTGGGAACTATATTGTCTCATATTGGAAGTAAAACCCAGATTCCAGAATTCCTCCACAGTTTTCCGTCTCATATTACATTTAAAAACTATAATGAAATGAACTCCAGAGTCTGATGGATGCAGCTGTTAGGACCCATCTGTCCTGCAGGTGGAGTTCTCCATGCTCTCGCTTAGTGTTTTATATGAGGCAACAGCGCCAACATGAGGACGTTCAATGAACTGCTGCAGCGCTGAGAAGGCTGGAGGACTCTTCTCTGGTCTGGTTCAGGCTGCTTGTGGAAGGAAACAGAAAGAATATTGGAGGTAAAATCGTGATAAGAAGCTTCCTGACGCTGGTAGATCTTTATTCCTGTTTGAAAAGTTGGGCTGCAGATTTTAATGGAAATCCTGTTTATCCACCAACAATTGTGTTTGTCATAGAGCTGAATAAAAGGAGGAATTAATGACCTCTGGTGTTCATCAAACTGTTCCTCGTCTACATCAGGACAGCAGCAGGGAGCTCCAGCTTCAGGAGATTCCATGTTTCTGTTGAACTTCCCCCAGTTTTATCCCATTCCTTGGATAACAAAGAATAGAAATGAACTCTAACAGTTTTTAATTGACAGATGATCCAGCTTTGCTGGGGCTGATTTCTGGGTAGGGGCAATCTGCATTCCTGAGGAAGGTGGAATGAAGGTCGAAGTGGTCTACTGTTAACAACCTCGTCCAAAGATCTGGTCTTCAGGAGGAAATAATCTCACTCTGGACCTTCTGACAGATGGTTCAGAGCCATTAAAGTTTCTATGCCAGTTTTAAAATAACAGTTTCTGTGTTTATGAAACCAAACCAAATAAATGTGGAAATGTTAATGATTGGTCCCGGTTGACTTCTAAAATCTTCCATTTATTATTTGCTAATTGTTCCAAAACTTCATTGCATTGATTTACGATGATGTTGAACATATTCTGATTCAGGTTTCTATGGTAACATTTAAAACCGCTAAAAGCTTTTTATTACTTATGCACCAAGTGCCCCCATGATTAAAAACTAAACCACATTTACTGCAGAGAATAATCAACTCAATATTTTGACGGTTTCTTTCTACATTTCTTCAGTGCATCAGTTCTATTTCTGCTTCTTCCAAAAGGAAAATGTTTCACCTCATTTTCTCCATATTTAGTTCAGTCTTTATGTTTGATTAGATTTCATTTCTGGTCTTAAGTTTATGGTTCCTCTTGTGTTGAAGAGGTATGCTTAATGAGACTCATTGGGGCTGAAGACCACAGAAGATGCAGGGAAGTCTGGTGCTGCTAAGGACTCAGAACTCACATTTTAACAACCTCATAAAGTCTGTCTGTAAATCTGCTTGACTTCATCAGATTATTTTTTTCCTGTGAAAAGACAACACAGAAAAACTGCTGCTTGCCTTTGTTGTCAGTACGTCAGATCAGCTGCAGCCAGAGTCCTGACCAACACGGATCATATCAGAACCAGTCCTTGAATCACTGCACTGACACTGACTCATGTTCTGCTATCGGTCCATAAAGCACTAAATGGTTTTGGGCCAAAAAACATCCCTGAGTTTCTGGTCAGGTAAGAACCATGTTGACCCCTCAGGTCTTCAGAGACCTGTTGACTCAGTGTTACCAGAACCAGAACTGAACAAGGAGAGGCAGCATTTAGTTTCTATGCTCCTCAGATCTAGAAGAAACTGCCTGAAAACCTGAGATGTTCAGGAACTGTTGGTTCCTTTAAATCAGAACTGAAAACATGACTGTTTGCTGCAGCTTTGGATCAAAGAATCAGACTAATAAACTCTTTGCAGGGTGAAACTGAAGATTACATTTAGCATTTGTTTCTTTTTATACAGCTCTTTATTGAGCTCTTTTTAAGCAAAGCTTAAACGTTTCTTTTATTTTAATGATTTTTAATGATGTCTTGTAAAACAGTTTGGACTGTCTGTGTATGAATGCGGTGTTGTAATTAAACTTGCCCTGCCTTTAACCGTCTAACAGCTGAACCTTTCTGTAAAAACTCTCTCAAAATAATGTTTAAAAACTGTCATAAACTTCACCAGCTTGATGCATGGACTTTCCAATCAATGTTATAAACAACCTCTCTGCTTCCTGCTTCCAAAGCCATCTTCAGATAATGTTTCCTTATTTTCCGATAGAACACCACCACCACCTAGTGGCCATATTTGGTACTAGATTTGCATTTCACCAAACATATCTGGGCGATATTGAGTTGCAATGGCTCGGGTATAGGAGCAAAAACATCAGCTTCATCTATGTGTAAAAACATTTAGCAAACTTGGAAAAGCAGCAAAAAAAAATCTATTCAGGAACAAAGACAGCAGCATCATGTAAGTAAAAGACTGTTAGCAAAAACTTGGCCAAATTGTGGCAACAGAGCAGATTTTGATCAAGACCAACAGCATCACCCATGTTGAATAGTTTCTGTTAACATATATTATATATACATATACATATTATAGAAGAATTTTTCACGTTCAGGTAGATCAACCTGACTAAGTCCACATGATGTCGCTGTTGTTCTATGAATATGTGAGCTGAAGTCCTATCACCAGTTTGGTGGGTGAGGTTTCTGTACACAGACTGTGGGTTTCCTGTCACTGTGGGCCTCACAGCACCGCAGTGCACAGCAGAGTCTGCCACTGCAGCAGAGGAGATCTTCTGGATCTTCTTACTTTTGATGCACTTTGATCTTCAGCCCAGGAACTGGTTTATGTAGCTTCCACCCAGATGATGAATGTGAGATGAGAGACTGCAGCTGATTTCCTGGATTGTGGGAACCAGAAAAAGAAATTATTTGATGAAAGCTTTGAGTATTGATACGAAACAGAAACAGAGGTTTCTGCAAGAAGACATGTCTCATTTTTGTTTTGACTCAGCTCTGCAGCGCTCACAACTGCTGAAAAAAGAAACATTAAATTAGGGATACAGTCTGCAGAGGTATGCGCCTACATTTGAAACTAACCTATTATGTTAAATTTACTTAGTAATTAGCTGACAACTCAATGAAAATGGATACATTTACTGACTAATTAAAATAAATGGCCCAAAGGGCCAAAAACGGGTTTTAAAAAGCAAAAGAAAACCGGGTCCATCCCTCCAAAATACTGCCCCTTTATAATGAAGGGTCTGAAATAAAACCTTAACGGTTCCCTGGCCTGCAACCCCCCCCCCACTGAAGTAAATGTTCCCCGGCAAGCAGAGCTTCTCTCTTCATCTGTTTCACTAAAACTGACCCATTTGGTCATTTTAAACTTGACTGCAATGTTACAGTTTCAGCTAATCTTTTTTCCTTTTTTCAAAGCTTTTTTCCTCATATTGCCTTTCAGCAGAATCAGGAATGTCAGGTGTTGTCTGATATTTCCTGTCTCTAGGAGCTGTGACGTACATCAGAAGCAGATGGTAGCATCTCATCAGTCTGAAAAAGAGGAAAATGGGGGGGCCTGTAAATTTTCCACAAATTTTTTGACTGATCTGCAGCCTCCTGATCTAATTTAAAATTTTCCGGAAAAAAAAGGAGAAAAAAACATTTTATTTTTTTGGATATTTTCTTTAGATTGGTCTCTCAGGTGGTTTACGCCTAGCCTTTGTCCTTAAAGGCGGGGTTTGGGCTTGGGAGGATGATTTTCTCCCAAATTTTTTCTGGGCAAAAAAAATCAAGTTTTAAGGTAAAGGTGTGTAAAATGAAAGTTGAATGACCTGCAGTTGCTTGCTCTGCTATCCGTTTCAAGCATGAAAATAGATTTTATTAGACAACTAGATATTTTACAGTAACTTTAATTTTTTTCTGTAAAAAAGCTGTTTAAAGTTTGGTTGATACAAAACCCAAATTTTTGGGGATTTCCCGTAAAGAAAAAAAAAACAAATTCCTTTGCCCTTATTTGTTTTTGAAAAAAACCCAAAGAAATTTTAAATTTAAAGCCCCACAGAAAACACGATTTTTGTTTTTTGTAAAATCGGAACGTTTGTGTGGCTGCATTTTCCACCGGTAAAATGTCTGAAGTTTCAGGAAAACTTTTTCCCCCGTAAAAAAAAACCAGACTTTCCCCCTTAAAATAGGATTTAAACCCCTTCAAAAATATTTCTCCCTGATTTTCATTTAAACGGGCCAAAATTTTATACCCCCACCCAAAAAATAATTTGGGAACCCCCGGGAAATAAATGCCCTTAAAAACCTGAAACCCAAATCTGGGGTAAATGAAGCCCGGGGGAGCCCCTTTGTGTGACCCCCCTTTAAGGTCCCATCAAAAGAACCATTTTCTGGATTCCCTGTTTTTCAACCCAAACAGGTTTTTGCGGCCGAGGGGCAAAAAACCGGGGCTTTCACTAAAAACCCTGCACCCCAATTTGGACTCCCCCGGGAAAAGGGTACGCTGGGAAATCCTTTTGGGGACTTCAGCCTTGCTGCCCCAAACACCATCACTCCGCCCCTGCTGCGGAAAAGTTTCCCCCAAATGATTTTTCCAGGCCCTTCCAAATTTGGGTGGATCACAGATTTTTCCTGAAAAAAACCAAGGGAAAGGCAACACGTAAAACCCTGGGGAAAAACCACTTCTTGTTTCCCGGGAAAATAAAGCCCCCCGGTTCCCCCAAGGCTGGGGTTCTTTGCCTCTGCTCTTCCCCCCTTTTTACACCAATAGCTCCCAATCAGCCACCATTCCATAAAAGCCCCTTTAAATTTTGGGCGAATGAAAACCCCCCTCGGGGGGGCCCTACTTTGGGGGGAGGGGGAGTCTTCCTGCGGGAGGGGGGGGGTTGCCTTTCCTGGTGACCTGGGGGCAGCCAAAACAGTCTGGGGGGCCAACCTCTAAAAAAGAGAGGGAGTTTGATTACCCCCTTTCAGAAAGAGCAGAACCCCCCCCGCCCCATCATCCTTTTTTAAACTCCTTTCTTTTCCTTTGGGGCCCATCTAACTAAAGGGATTCAAGCAGGATTTCTAAACATCACCTCCCGCCAAAAAGGGCTCAAGCAGGGGAAAGGCACTTCCGGCTGCAGCTGAAGAATTTTCCCATCCTTAAAATGAATGATGGGGGAATTTCTACTCCCACATTGATTCCATCCTCACTTTCCCCCACCCACCACCCGGGTTTCCGCTGCGGCCAAAACTATGGGCCCAGGGCAGGATCCCAGCTTTTTCTTTTTCCTTGCAGAGGGGGTTGGTTGGCGGCAAATTCTTTCTCTTCGGGAAAAACGGCCTCCAGGATCGAAGAAACCCGGGGAAGGGTTCCCAGCTGACCCCTTAAAAAAAAAAAAAAAAACCTTAAATGGAAAAAAAAAAAAAAAAAAAAAAAACCCCTGTTTTCAGACTCTCGCCTTGGCGGAAAGGGCTGGGGTCCATCAGGACACAAAAACAGCTTCTTCCTGTCTGAAGTTAGCCCTCATTAAAAAAAGGCCCTTTTCCCCCACTGACCTTGCAAAAAAATGAAAAAATTCAAAATTTAAAATTCTATTTCTTTTAAATTTTTTCTATTTTTAATTTTTATTTATGCCAAACCCGGGGGGTTTTTTTCTATGTGGGGCCACTTTTACCACCAAAGAAAAATTCCCCCGGGAAACACCAAATTTTGGGCTCCCATTTTTTCAAATTCTGAGACCCTAAAAGGCCCAGGATTCTCAGCTTTGATTAAAAAAAAAAACCAAGAGGAGATTTTTTTCAGTCCTAAGGTAATTCTTTACACCCTCCTCCCAATTTCTGGTAAATCTAAAACCCAAATGTAAAAATTCAGGGGTTAAAAAAATGGTGTGTAACCCGGGGTTTCAGGTTTTTAATTTTTAAGGTTTAGGCTAAAAACTTTTTTTTGGTTTTTTTCCCCTTTTTTTAAATCTTTTTTCCCCCCCCGGGCCCTTTTTTCCCCCCCCCCTTTCCCCCCCCTTCTTTTTCTTTTTTTTCCTTTTTTTTCCTTTTTTTCCCTTTTCCCCCCTTTTTCTTTTTTCCCCTTTTTCCTTTTTTTTTCCCCCCTTTCCCCCCCCCTTTCCCTTTTCCCCCTTTTCCCCCCTCCCTCCCCCCCCCCTTTCCTTTTTCCCCCCCCCCTTTTTCCCTTGAGGGGGGTTTGGTCTTTAAAAGCTTAATGACCCCCTTTCTAAAAACCCCCCTTTTTTTCCTTTCTTCAATTTTTTGAACCCTTCTCCCCTTAGCCTTTTTTAAACTCTATTGGTTTCTACTGTTTTTTTTTTAAAAAAAAAAGGGGGGGAAAAAAGGAAGGGAGGGGGGGGGGGAAAAAGGGGGGAGGGGGGGAAAAGGGGGAGGGAAAAAAAAGGGGGAAAAAAAAGGGAAGGGCCCCGGGAGGAAAGGGGAAAAAAAAGAAAGAGAAAGGAAAGAGGTTCTTCAACTCTAAGCAAAAAATTGCTAAATTTAAATTTCGCTTGCTGTCTTTTCCTCCAATGAAGCATGGGAGAAGCTAAAAACCCCCCTTTAACATTTACTTTTTTTTCCCCAAAAAGTCCCTGATCAGGGGCCTTCTTTTTCCCTTTTTGTGCCCCTTGCCCCTTTTCCCCAAATTTTCTTGTTCCCCAAAAGGGGGTTTTTTTTTCCTCCCCCACTGTCGTACTTTCCATGTCATAGGGGGTTTGCTCCCAAGTCACCGGCAGGGGACGCCCACTTCCCCTTACATGCTCAATAAAAGGGGGAGGGGAATGCTGAAGGGCACTTAACGGGCCGCATTTGCTGGGTTTCCTTAGACAGAAAAACTTTTTATCCAATTTGAATAAATAACAGAATCTGACTGGATGAACCTGACTTGAAATCTGTATGATTCGATTAAACTGACTTTGTAACGTGCCTTGAGGCGACATGTGTGGTGAATTGGATAATATAAATAAATTGATTTGAATCGAATCAAATCAAATCTGTAGGTCCAGTGTTGGGCCTGAGGACACACTGACAGGAGGTCAAAGCTGGAACGAAGCTAAAAATCGATCAGCTGACATCAGGCTTCCCTCTGATCCACAGCCACCCGTCCTCTAAGAGGTGACTTTGAAGAAGTGAAGAATTTATTTTAGTTAAGCAAAAGAGCCACAAATATCAAGCTAGACATTCAACATGAAATGTCAACTTAACTTTCAAATTATGCAGATCAAAGCTGCTAAAAAATTTAAAATAATTACAAAATTCCTGAGATTCCAAATAACTTGATTTTCTAGAAGCTTTGGGCTCAGAACCTTCAAACATCAATTTAGAAATATTGACTTGTCTGCATATTTGTTCTTAACCAACACAAAGTTCTATTTTTCTCATTTTTCACTTTTCAAGTTTGAATTAAAAAAAAAAAGTTGAATATATGGGTGAATTATGGAAAGAGATGATGAACTTTCAGCTGCAGTTTTTCTTCAGTTAAAACCAAATATTAGTTATTTTCTTGGAACAGCTTCGTTCTTGATGTCTTTGGACAGTCATTTTGTTCTTGTTTACTGATAAGGATTTGCTGCTCTGGTGAACTTTATCATTGTTTTTGTTTGCAGCTGCAGCCACAAAAGATTCTTTAAAAAAGCAGAAACATCTGATCAGGAGCTGTGGTTTGTGGTTTCACTTATCTTTGAACCTTAGTCAGATATCTGGGTTCAGGTTTTTGTACAGCCTCTTCTACACTTTGCACCACTGTGTTTCTAGAGCACAGTAGTAGAGAGCTGAGTCTGCCAGGGTTGATGCTTTTATCCTTAGTTCAGTCAATGTAGCTGTTGTTACTGATCTGTAATAATTGTTGGGAATGTGTTCATACTGACGTCTTGATTTTGCTCCTTTCCACAGCAAGAACCGAGGAGCTTCAACATCAGAAAGTTGTTTGTACCAGTGAAGGTCAGGATACTCAGATGTTGTCTCATAGCTACAGCTGAGTGAGACAGGTTGTCCTTCTGTCCCTCTGACTTCATCTCTATCAGCAGAGATTGTGTCTCCAGCTGTTAGTCCTGGAAAACAAATGAAGACATTAGACTAACATTTTTTCATGAGGCTGAGAGGAGGAAGACAGTGGTTTTAAATTTTGTCCTCTGTACAGGGTTTACTCTGTGGACTTCACAACTAAAATCAACTGTAAAAAACTCTGTCAGTTCAATTTTTCCAAGATGATGAGAAGCTGATTTTCATTCATTCAGAGCAAAGAAAGCAGAAAAGTAGTGAATGCAGTCTGTATCTGTGGTTGATGCAGCAGCTGGAACAAACTTGAATCCCTGATCTTAAACTCACCTAGAAGAGTGAAGATAGAAGCAAAAGAGGTAAAGCAACATGTCTCTGGAGCTCTTAACGCCACACACAGCAGATGAACAATGTTCTTCCCCCTGCAGTAGAAGGAGGAAGAAATAATGTCATTGGAGGAGCTGAAGTTCAGTTGGGCGGGGCCACTTAACTAAACCAACCAATCACAGAGTTTTTCTGCTTCCACAGCAGCTCTGTCTCTGTCTCTGATCTTTACTGCTTGATGTCTCCTTGTTGTCTTTTGTCATCAGTCCAAAGACTCAACAATCAGTGTTTCAACAGTGTGTGAGGCCCTCTAGTGGATGTTGTGGAGTACTGCAGGTTTTTGTACAGAGTTCTAGTGTTTCCTGTCACTGTGGGCCTCACAGCACAGTAGTACACAGCAGAGTCTGTCACTGCAGCAGAGATGATCTGCAGGTCCATCTGGGTTTTATCAGCACTCACTTTAAATGACAGACCAGGAACGGGATCCTGGAGTTGTTGCCCTGTTTCAGTGTGAGAAATCAGGAACTCTGGAGGTTTTCCAGGATATTGACGATACCAGAAGAAATAATCACTCATTGCTCTTCTTGAAAAAGTGTAGCTCAGACTAACAAAGCTGCCTTCTGAACTGAACACTTCCTTTTCTTGAGGGGTCAGTTGATCACCAGCTGACACCTAAAGGAAAAAAAATTTTGTAACTATTTTAGTTTAAAAACTTTTCATAGTGAGTCATTGAGACATTTACCAGTTGCAGCAGGTTTTTAAGAGTTTCAGTCTGACCTGTTATTGAAGTGAGGCAATGAGCAGAGAAGTCCATAATAGTCCATGATTAGCAGAAGTTAATGTTTGAGTGTTGAACTGTGTTGAATAGTGGAGGTTTGAGTCTCTTTTATAGTTCAGTAACATCTCAGCTCCTCCCTGAACCTCTCAGGTCCTCTTCCTCCTGGTTAACAGGTTCTCAGCTCCATCTGACCCAGAATCAGCTTCATTCATTGTTTTGTACCGTCCACCGGCCCCCTTTTTCTCATTTTTAGATCAGTTTTCAGACCTTTTTTCTGATTTTGTTATTTTATAGGGGGGGTTTTAACATTCATGTTGACACAAAAAAGGAAAAAGCCTAAAAATTAGCCTTTAATTTTATCTCATGGGGGCGTTCCAAAACCGAAACCCCGGATTTTCCGAATTTTTTGCGTCATTTGTGGGGGCTGTTGCTCGCTTGACATTTCGCATAAGCAAACCCGGGGTTGGGCCAAAAGTCAAAAAATTGGGAATGCTTTGCCGCGTCATCAAATAGTAGGATTTTTCTATCTGCTGCTTGCTGGTTTCAAATTGAACATGGCGGACATGGATTTTACGGAAATCACGGTTTTTACCTTTGGAAAGCCCAGAAAAAAAAACCCCCCGGGGCATCGACGTCCCTTGGGGTTTTCCCAGATTGTTCAGGGGCGGGAAATTTTGGAGATAAACCACCACCTACTCCAGGAGCTGCGTCTGGATGACGGTTTTTTCAGCGGTACTTCTGTCTATCCAGGACCCAGTTCGAAGATCTGCTGTCCCCGCTTTGGGAAAAAGATTTCGGCCTCCGGACATCAATACCCGGGGGCCCAACGCCTGTCTATCTGTCTTCTGTGAGTAAAAAAATCTCATTCCAAATTCAATTTTTCAGGTTTAAATTTTTATAGCGGCAAAATTTAACAACACATGTCGCCTTTTCAAGGCACTTCACAAAATTCAGGTACCAAAAATTCCAATTAATCTTAAAACCATTGAAAAGTGGGAAGGCCCCCCCCGGAAAAAAATTTTCCCCGTTATTTATTCAAATTGGTTAAAAAATTTTTTTCCCATCTAAGGAAAACCCCCCGCAGATTGCATCCATTTATGACTTGCAGCGATTCACCCCCTCCTGGATGAGCATGTAGAGAGCGTGGACCCGTCACCCGGGTTGACTTTTGCAGCAATCCCTCATACCTGAGCATGCTGTTTGTGACAGTGGGGAGGGGAAAAAATCCCTTTTAACAGGAAAAACCTCCAAACAGAACCAGAAACCGGCCCCGTGTGAGCGGCCATCTGCCACGACCGACTGGGGTTTTGAGAGAACAGAGCAGAAACAAAGAGAACAAAGAAGCACTGATCCGGAGTACTTTTCTATGGGAAGGGAAAAAGGAAATGTTAGGGTGTAGCTCCTTTAGTCATTTTCACCTAGAAAGAAAGAACAGATAAACTCGAGCCAGTTTTCAAGTTTAGAGTCTGAAGAGAGCCATAGAGTTTTCACAGTAAAAGCTCAGTCAGTAGCTATTTCTAGGAGAGAGAAAGGGCTAAACACTGAAAGACAGGGCCATGTGGATCATCGGTAGAGGGTGAGCATTAAGTTGTTCCCAGCAGAAGCTTGGACGATGCCCCTCTCCAAAAGGTGTTACAGGTAGACACAGAGTCAGGCCAGGGGTGTAGCTTCTAGGAAGAGAAAAGAGAGAACAAAGTTAAAAGCTGAAATAACAGCAAATAATGCAAAAATTTGGGAAGTGTGAGAATGCAGCGAAAGGGGGAAATGGTCATTATGTCCTCCAGCAGCCTAAGCCTATAGCAGCATAACTACACAGAAAGTTTCAGTTTTTATTTAGTTAAAAGGGCTTATTTACAAAATGTCGTTTCAAGGCACCCAAAAGGGGGCCCCTGATGGTCCCCTTGTTATACTAAAAAAACCCCAAAGATTGAGATACCTCTCTCTGTCAGACTGATTATAACCTTGGAAAAAAAGAAGGGGGGTAAAAGGTAGCAGAATGGGGGGTTTTTTGCATCTCAACCAAAACTGAGCCGGTTTTTTGGCTAAACCTGACTCCCCCTTACTCCCCAACAGGGGGGGAGCCTTGCTGTAACTATAAGCTTTATCAAAAGGAAAATTTTAAGCCTAGCCTTAAAAGTAGACAGGGTGTCCCCTCACGGACTAAAATTGGGAGCTGGTTCCACAAGAGGACCTGATAACAAAGGTCTGCCTACTTCTACTTCTAGAGACTCTAGGAACCACCATAAACCTGCAGCTGAGAACGAAGTGCTCTGTTAAAACGTATGGAAAAATCAATCTCTGTCTGATAAGCTAATCTTAAGGGCTTTATATGTAGGAGGAAAATTTTTAATTCTTTCTATTTAACGGGGAGCCAAATAAAGGGAACAAAAAATGGGGGAATTGATCCTTTTTTTTATTTTCATAGAATCTTGCTGAGCATTTTGAATCGCTGAAGGTTTTTAACTCATTTTGTGGACATCCTGTAGTAAAAATTACAATAGCCCCTTGAAGAAACAATGCATGACTATTTTTCCGCGTCACCCCTGGGATGGGATATTTCTATTTTTGGCAATGTTCCGGAGGTGAAAAAAGGGAAATCCTAGAAACCTGTTTAATAGGGGTTTAAATGAATGTCCTGGTAAAAAGTAACACCAAGGTTTTTTTACTTTTTATCGGAGGTCAATTTTAATGCCATCCAGTTAGGTGATTGACTAAACAGTTTCTTTTTAAGACTCTGGTCCAAAGACGACAACTTCTGTCTTGTCTGAATTTAGAAGCAAAAAATTTAAAGTCATCCAAGTTTTTATCTCAGCTAGTTATTTGAGTCATACAACTCAGGCTTGCCGCACACTGAAAACAGCTTCTTCTCTGCTGCGGCCCTTCACCCTACGTCACAGCCACATCCAGTCCCTGATTGGTTGACGCGACGCGAATTTAGAAAAAAGTTCAGATTTTTCAACTCGTCCATTGCTCTCGCTTCGCTTGACGCGCCTTTCGCACCGCGTTCTTCGTCTTCTTCGGCACCGCCTCGCGCCGCTCCGCTCCTGAACGCGCCTCTACATAGGGATAACATGTAAATCGGCCGCTCCTCTCGCAGAATCCGTGTTCGGTGTGAACGCACCATTAGACTCAATTGGCTCGCTCAAAACATTAGCAAACCTACCCACCTTTGTCTTCATTCTCTGGACCTTGTGCTGACATATGGCATTGAGTGTAAATAAATAACAATATTTCCTCATAACCCTGTCCTGTCTGACCATTTTTTAATAACCTTTGAGTTTAATTTAACCGAGTACTCCACACCTGAAAGAAAATTTCATTATAGTAAATCATTATCACACAATGCTGTAACAACCTTTAAAGAATCTGTTCCACTTTTAATCTCTACATTATCACTGAAAAGCACAGTGGAGGGCAATAATTCTGTTTCTGCCGCTTCACAAATTGATTCTCTTGTTCATAGTGTTACTTCATCATTGCGTGGTGCATTAGACAATGCAGCCCCCTTGAAAAAGAAGGTAATTATTCATAGGAGGCAGGCTCCCTGGTTTAATTCAAAGCAGCGTACTTTAAGGCACAGTGTTAGAAAATTGGAGAAAACTGGGCTCTACACAACTAGAGGATTCCTACTTAATCTGGAAAAATAGCCTACTGTTGTATAAAAAGACACTTCACCAAACTAGAACAGCTAATTTCTTATCATTAATAGAAGAGAACAAGAATAATCCTAGGTTTCTCTTTAGTACAGTTGCTAAACTTACACAGAGTCATAGCTCTGTTGAGCCATCCATTCCCATAGCTCTCAGCAGTCATGACTTTATGGGATTCTTCCAAAATAAAATTGATTCTATTAAAAAGAAAATCTTTGACATACTCCCGAAGATGATTACTTCATCCTCAGCAAGTGAGACAACATTGGAAGTAACTGTAGAACCTGATCTGTGTTTGGACTGTTTTGATCCTGTGGAGCTTCCTGAGTTATCAGAAATATTAGCTTCATCTAAACCTTTAACTTGTATGTTAGACCCAATCCCAACCAAATTGTTTAAGAAAGTGTTCCCTCTGATTACCAGCCCCATTTTAGATATGGCTAATTTATCTTTAGTAAATGGATATGTACCACAAGCTTTTAAGGTAGCTGTAATTAAACCTTTGCTTAAGAAACCTTCGCTTGATCGAGATGACTTAAAAAATTACAGACCTATATCCAATCTTCTGTTCTTATCTAAAATTCTTGAGAAAATAGTTGCTAATCAAATGTGTGAGCATTTACACAGCAATGACCTGTTTGAAGAGTTTCAGTCAGGCTTCAGAGCTCATCATAGCACTGAAACAGCTCTGCTCTCCTAGTCTCAGATAATGGACTTGTGTCTGTACTGGTTCTGTTAGATCTCAGTGCTGTTTTTGATCCAGTTGATCACAATATTCTCTTAAAAAGACTGGAATATACTGTAAGGATCAGGGGAACAGCGTCAGGCTGATTTCAGTCGTATATTTCTGACAGATTCCCGTTTGTTCATGTAAATGATAAATCATCTTTACACTTGTCAGAGTTAGACACACTGATAATCTCAGAGAAGGAATGAATGAAGACACAAGTGAGTCAAAGTTATCTTTGGCTGGCCAGGGAGAAACAGGCCGATCTCTCAGAAGAGCTGCTCTCTGAACCAGCCTTTTATTGAAGAAAGGAAAAAAAAACACACTCATGTTACAGCATCGTGGGTTTGGCTATACACAGTTTCACAAATAAAACTACTACTGATTAAAACTGGTTCTATCCAGATACTGATACAGCACACACGTCCACATCTGGCATTCAAGGACACGAAGATTGGCTGGGGTGCAAACAGACTGCTTCCCAGAACAAACACACAAGTTCCTGCTCAGTCTGCATAGCAACCAACCAAATGCAACTCTAAGAAAAGATGACAATTCTGTTAATAGTTCATAAAAGTACTTCAAAGATAAGAGTGAAAAGTATTCAAACGTTAGCTGTCTATCAAAAGTTCACCAAACTAAATAAATGAAAATGTCTTTTAATCATAAATCATTTAGGATAAAGAACCTTTTTAAACTAAGTATTGATAATTTATGTACAAATCTTCCAACAAAACTCCAGGGTTAATTGTGGAGTACCACGGGGTTCAGTGCTTGGGCCAATTGTCTTTACTATATATATATCATACTCGTCGTCTTCCACTTTATCCGGGACCGGGTCGCGGGGGCAGCAGACTCAGCAGAGACACCCAGACGTCCCTCTCCCCAGACACCTCCTCCAGCTCCTCCGGGGGGAGCCCAAGGCGTTCCCAGGCCAGCCGAGAGACATAGTCCCTCCAGCGTGTCCTGGGCCGTCCCCTGGGCCTCCCCCCAGTGGGACGTGCCTGGAACACCTCCCGAGGAAGGTGTCCAGGAGCCATCCGGTATAGATGCCCGAGCGACCTCAACTGGCTCCTCTCGATGTGGAGGAGCAGCGGCTCTACTCCGAGCCCCTCCCGGATGCCCGAGCTCCTCACCCTATCTCTAAGGGAGTGCCCGGCCACCCTACGGAGGAAGCTCATTTCAGCCGCTTGTATCCGGGATCTCAATCTTTCGGTCATGACTCAAAGTTCATGGCCATAGGTGAGGGTAGGAACGTAGACCGACCGGTAAATCGAGAGCTTCGCTTTTCGGCTCAGCTCTCTCTTCACCACAACGAACCGGCACAGCGCCCCCGTTACTGCGGCAGCCGCACCGATCTGTAGGTCAATCTCCCGCTCCATTCGTCCCCCTCTCGTGAACAAGACCCCAAGATACTTGAACTCCTCCACTTGAGGCAGGAACTCCCCTCCAACCTGAAGAGGACAAGCCACCCTTTTATGGTCGAGAACCATGGCCTCGGACTTGGTGCTGATCATCATCCCAGCCGCTTCTCACTCTGCGAACCGCCCCAGCGCATGCTGTAGGTCTGGGCTAGCGGGGGCCAGCAGGACCACGTCATCTGCAAAAAGAAGTGACGAAATCCTCTGGTCCCCAAACCAGACCCCCTCCGGCCCTTGGATGCGCCTAGAGATCCTGTCCATAAAAGTTATGAACAGGACCGGTGACAAAAGGCAGCCCTGCCGTAGTCCAACATGCACCGGGAACAGGTCCGACTTAGTGCCTGCTCCGTTGTACAGAGACCGGATGGCCCCTAGTAAAGGGCCCTCGATGCCATATTCCTGGAGCACCCCCCACAAACTCCCATGAACCCTCGAGTACCCTGTAGAGGGTATAGAGCTGGTCCAGTGTTCCACGGCCGGGCCGAAAACCACACCGTTCAGTACTTGGGCCAATTCTCTTTACTATATATATGCTTCCAATAGGTAAAATTATCAGGCAGTATAGGATAAATTTTCACTGTTACGCTGATGATACTCAGCTTTACTTATCCATGAATCCTGATGAGCCCAACCAGTTAGATAGACTACAAGCATGTCTTGAAGATATAAAAACTTGGATGACTTAAAATTTTCTGCTTCTAAATTCAGACAAGACAGAAGTTGTCGTCTTTGGACCGGAGTCCAAAGACGACAACAGGGAGCCCTCCGGTCACCCTGCCAACGCGGGGTTTTTTAACCACCTCGGTGACTTCATCCTGGGTGATGAAAAAGTCCAAACCCGAGTCCCCAGCCTCTGTTTCCACCAGGGAATGCGTGATGGCAGGATTGAGGAGATCCTTGAAGTACTCCTTCCACCGCCTGATAATGTCCCCAGTCGAGGTCAGCTCCCCACCCTCACTGTAAACATTGTTGGCGAAGCACTGCTTCCCCCTCCTGAGGCGCCGGACGGTTTGCCAGAATCGCTTCGAGGCCAACCGGTAGTCCTTCTCCATGGCCTCACCGAACTCCTCCCAGGCCCGAGTTTTTGCCTCTGCCACAGCCCGGGCCGCAGCACGCTTGGCCTCACGGTACCCGTCAGCCACCATAGGAGTCCCACAAGCCAACCACAGCACTGATGGACACCCTTATGTTTGAACATGGTGTTGATTATGGACAATCCGTGACAAGCACAGAAGTCCAATAACAAAACACCACTTGGATTCAGTTCGGGGAGGCCATTCCTCCCAATCATGCCTCTCCAGGTGTCACTGTCATTTCCCACGTGGGCGTTGAAGTCCCCCTGCAGAATAATGGAGTCCCCGGGAGGGGCACTATCCAGCACCCCCAACAGGGACGCCAAGAAGGCCGGGTACTCCGCACTACCACTCGGCCTGTAGGCAAAGAGGATTGGGCGGCGGACGAAGGTGGAGACCTCGGTGGCCCGATCCCCGGATGCTTAGGCTGGCTCTAATTTTAATACATTTGAACCAAAACCAAACCTGAAGACATTTTAGAATAGAATAGAACAGAATAGAAATACCCATTATTGTCCTGCAGCGGGGAAATTCAGGTGTGTCAACAGCAAAGTGAAAGACAAATGGAAGCAACCAGACACTGAAAAAGGTACAAACTATAAAAATTAAAAAGTAAGAGTAGAGCATAAAAGAACAAATGCTGGACAGTTATGAAAATGGCACTCAGATTAATGAAATACGATACTGAGTAAGTTATTTGAAAATTTACAACAGACAACCAAGGACTGCATTCCTCCGTCACCTAAGGTAGGGTCACTGAAGCCATAGAAAAGAACAATCCTGGATCCAGATGCTTCTTCGCTCAGGGATTCACAAGAATCCATCTGTAACTTTTTCTATGATGTCCCTCTAATGGATGATGTAGAGTATTACAGGTTTTTGTACAGAGTTCTGGTGTTTCCTGTCACCGTGGGCCTCACAGCACAGTAGTAGACAGCAGTCTGTCAATGCAGCAGAGATGATCTACACGTCCATCTGGGTTTTATCAGCACTCACTTCAAAGGAAAAGCCAGGAACGGGATCCTGGAGATGTTGCCCTGTTTCAGTGAGAGAAATCAGGAACTCTGGAGGTTTTCCAGGATATTGACGATACCAGAAGAAATAATCACTCATTGCTCTTCTTGAAAAAGTGTAGCTCAGACTAACAAAGCTGCCTTCTGAACTGAACACTTCCTTTTCTTGAGGAGTAAGTTGATCACAGCTGACACCTAAAGGAAGAAATATTTGTAACTATTTTAGTTTAAAAACTTTTCATAGTGAGTCATTGAGACATTTTACCAGTTGCAGCAGGTTTTTAAGATTCAGTCTGACCTGTTAGAAGTGAGGCAATGAGCAGAGAAAGTCCATAATAGTCCATGTTGAGCAGAATTAATATTTGTGTGTTGAATGTGGAAGCTTGAGTCTCTTCTATAATTCAGTAACCTCTCAGCTCCTGTTCCTCCTGGTAAACAGGCTCTCAGCTTCTTCTGCTTTCTGGTGACTGTGCTCTCATAGTTGTCAGGCCTGTTAGGTGGTCAAAGAAGAGGACCAGACACTTTGGATCCCTTCATAATGAAGCTCCTCAAGTCATTTTTGACCAAACACATTCCCAGATGTTCTCTGCAGGTTGTTCTAGAGCAGGAAGAGTAAAGAAACCTTCAGACTGTGGGATCATTAGTATTAATTATTGCAGCAGGTGGATCAGTGGAGTTAAGACCACACCTTATCAGCCTCAATGGACAGACTGATGTGAGATATAACTAGACTCCTAAATACATGAAGGTTTATCTCCAACATAGTTGCTGGTGGGACCAGTGGGTATCCTAACTCTGATCATCCTAACTGGAGGATCTACTGGTTTCCACTGACTTCTCCCACTTTGAACTGTTGTAGAGGCACCAAGTGAAGGTGCTGCTGCCTCACAGAGTAGATTAAAGTTTGGTTCCAGCAGCTGCACCTGATTCATGAGGCCCTCTAGTGGTGGTGATGGAGTATTGTCCTGTTTTCACTCTGCAGGTTCTTGTTCAGAGTTCTGGTGTTTCCTGTCACTGTGGGCTGCAGAGCACAGTAGTACACAGCAGAGTCAGACAGATGGAGATCCTGGATCTTCAGAGGGATGGACGAATCTTCAAGATTAGCATCAAATCGCTCCTTGTTGAACAGCTTAGAATTTATGCCTGTCCCTTTGACACGTGTCAGTATGTAGCTTGGATGTTTATTTTCTTCCTGTTTATACCAGAGCAAATAGGGATTTGCAAATGAATTTGCTTCAAAAGTACATTTAAGGGTAACATTGTCTCCTTCAGCAGCGACAACCTCTCCTTCTGGCTGCTTCACTGTGTCTCCTTTACACTCTGGGGAAGAACAGAACATGCAGAGGAAGAGATGAATCAATGAAGATGATTGATTAAAGGAGAACAATCAGCAGCTTTAAAGACTTCTATTACATGTAGAATAGATGTCATTTTCACTGATCATTGTCACTTTGAACCATATCAGGTGTTTCTACAAGGTAACAAATGGCAGCAGAAATGATCTGCTCTGATCTTCTGTAGAAGGAACATTAAAAGCTCTTCATGTAGAGCTCAGTAATGTGTTCAAGTGTTTGAAGAGGAAACATGTTGAGCTTTCTATCTTACCAAAGAAAAGAGCAGCAAGAATAATCCACAGCCAATGTTCCATCTGTCCAACAAGGTTTAAATCAGCAGGAGAAACTAGCTGATGTTCAACATTCAGTCTGACAATTGTTCTCTTCACAGCACCACTTATTATTGACCCAATGCTGGAGCCCAGAGCAAAGATAGAGCACCGCCTACTGGATCATGTCGCCCTCTAGTGGATGTTGTGTTTTTCCACACAAACTCCACAGCTAAGCTTTGTTCTGTACACTTCTTTCTCTTTTTTAACAGCAAACATTGGTAAGCTACTGTCCATGCTTCTAGATGTGATAATATTGTGGTATAGTATCAGTTTTTATTGTTATATTGTGGATTGTGGAGGCGACTGTGGCTTAGTAGGAAGAGTAGTTGTCTTGCAATCAGAAGGTTGTGGGTTCGATTCCAGCTTCCTCCTGCCATATGTCGATGTGCCCCTGGGCAAGGCACTTAACCTCAAGTTGCCTACCGATCTGCGTATCGGTGTATAAATGTGTGAGCTTTAGTGAGTGCGAATGGGTGAATGTGGCTTCAGTGTAAAGCGCTTTGAGCGGTCTGTATGACTGGAAAAGCGCTATATAAGTTCAGTCCATTTACCATTTTTAGCTTCTATACCTTATGATCCTAAATGAAAGCAGTTGGTAGAAGTCCCAAGTCTCCACTGAATTTAGCGTACGTCTGAAGACTCTTTCAGGTATTCACTTTATGGATGTTAGCATGATGAATTCCTCTGAGTTCTGCTCCTTAACCCTAAGTTCTCCTGTGAGGAACCTTGGAGTTATTTGAACAGAATTCAACCTTTATCTCACACCAGTAGGTCACCAGCCTTGCAGTGTTTTCTAAATTGGAGCCAATAAATGATAATTTCCTGTGTGATTTTACTCATCATATTAATAAACAAGTTTTAAATAGTCAATTTAACCTTATTTACTTATGTCCCAAATAAACTAAATCTGAGTTGATTTTCTTTGTGTTGAAGATACAATTGCCAACTGTTGCCAACTATGTTCGCCAACCTTTTCACTTTACAATGGCAAACAGAACATTTTTTATATGAGAATCTCCTGCTTTTGTTGGTCCAAAAGCAAAAAAAATAAAATAAAATAAAATTTATATTGAAAAATGTTTGTTTCAGCAGTGTCCCCAAAGAGGTTGCAGGTTCATCATTAACACAAGGAGCTGCTGTACACTGAACAACTACATTTACATTTGTGGGTCCCACCACACACATTCTTAAAACTCCACACCGGAACCCCAGACTCAGTTTTGGATTTACTAGAGACTAAATGCTGAGGTTAATAAAAGGGTGAAACATTGAAAAGCTTAGGAGTGCAAGTGATCAATGTTTAAAAAAAAGAAATCATTCATATTTTAGGCCATTTAAGGATATCCTTAAACGCCCCCCCCCTCAAGATATATATCGATATTGACTGATATGTAAAATAATATCGTGAAAGGATTTTTTTCCATATTGCTTAGGCCTACCCGAGATCGTTCGCATGCTAAAAGCAAGTTCTGTAAAGTATTTCAGGAGCTAAACTGAGGAGATCGTTATTCTGTTTTTAGTCAGAAATCCCAGGGATGTTCTGGTGTAGGGCAAGAATTTTCCAAAGTCTCTCAAAGCTGCTACAGGAGTAAAATGTGCTACAGGGATGCACAAATTTCAACAAAGTGAGACAGCCATTTGTAAGACCTGGCAGAACATTTTTAGAGTGGACACCAATAAGACAGAGTAGGATTGAAGCCTTTTTCCTTGCAGCAAGAAGATCCTCCATTCAAATCCGAGTCAAACTCCATCTGCATGGACTTGGCATGTTCTACCTGAGCATGCACATGTCCTCTCTAGGTACTCCGGTTTACTGCCCCTCTCAGCACCCATGCAAGGTGAAATGAAAAGCCTAAAACCCCTTCGGTTAGTGTATCCATGCCTGTTTGTTTATCCTGTTAGTCTATGTTGTCCTGTTCCTAGAAGCTACACCTGGCCTGACTCTGTGTCTACCTGTAACACCTTTCTGGAGAGGGGCAGCGTCCAAGCTTCTGCTGGCAACAACTTAATGCTCACCCTCTACCGATGATCCACATGGCCCTGTCTTTCAGTATTTAACCCTTTCTCTCTCCTAGACATAGCTACTGACTGAGCTTTTACTGTGACTAACTCTATGTGCTCTCTTCAGACTCTAACATTGAAAACTGGCTCAGAGTTTATCTGTTCTTTCTTTCTAGGTGAAACGACTAAAGGAGCTACATCCATTAACATTTACTTTTCCTTCCCATAGAAAGTACTCCTGGATCAGTGCTTCTTTGTTTCTCTTTGTGTCTCTGCTCTGTTCTCTCTAACCCCCAGTCGGTCGTGGCAGATGGCCGTCACATTGAGCCTGGTTCTGCTGGAGGTTTCTTCCTGTTAAAAGGGAGTTTTTTCCTCTCCACTGTCGCTACATGCATGCTCAGTATGAGGGATTGCTACAAGTCAACACCAGTGACTGTCCACTGTCTCTACATGTTCATCCGGGGAGGAGTGAATGCTGCAAGTCACTGACTGGATGCAATCTGCTGGGTTTCCTTAGATAGAAAAACTTTTTATCCAATTTGAATAAATAACAGAATCTGACCGCACTGTTCAATGGTTAAGATTAATTGGAATGTATGTACCTGACTTTTGTGAAGTGCCTTGAGACGACATGTGTTGTGAATTGGCGCTATATAAATAAACTGAATTAAACTGACCCTTGTTTGCATGAGGAAACCAATAGCTGGTGATGTAACAAGAAATTGCAACACCAACTATTGGTCGGTGCTGCAATTGAAACAAACGAATGATTCAGACAGTTAATACTAATGCTGTTGTCCTGACTGCGGCAGTGTCTCAAACTTGCTCAGACAGCCAGAATACGAATTTTAGTTCCCCTCTAAAACAGAACTTCTGATACCTGCAGCCCATGAACTTACAGTACAGTTAGGTCCTTACAAAGCACATGCAAAGTTCAATGCATTGATAGGTAGCAACACTGAAAAAGACTCCATAGGCTGCAGGGCTGTGTTACATGTGCACTGTTGGTGCACCACAGAAGGTAATGCTCACAGTAGAAAGGTTCATTAAACCATCACATGGACAGACATGGACAATGTCTGCAAGCCAAAAGTTACTTGTGGAGTCTTCTTCCAAAGACAAAGTCAAGTTTTGGTGTCTTCATACCACAACTACCTTTTCCTCGTAAATGTTGCTGTCAAAGACGTCTGAAGAATATTATGAAGCCTTCTAGGTATTCCTACTGAATTTAAGCCAGTCCAGCTATGAACTTGTCAACTACAAATGTAGGAAGGGTGTGCTAGGAGGTGCAACTGCACATAAACTGTCTTAGAAGGCACATTAGTTGTTTCTACAAAAGGCAAGTGTCAATAAACTTCCCCTGGATTAAAAAACCCTAAGAATGGTCAGGGTACTGGCCCGAGCTTTGTATGCAGAAGTAGCTCACAATAGTAAAAATTGTAAATGGCACCGTCAGCAGGGAAGGCAGGTGAAGTGTCTTGCCGAAGGACAAAACAATTAAGACAGACGGTGCGGGCGTTTTCAAACCAGCAACCCACCTGTTACAGGACAAGCCCCGACCACCATCGTCACTGTCTCCCCATAGTTATATACCTCCCATAGTACAATGTGGGATGGGATGGTTAATCCATTTAAATATTGTCATATAACTAATTGTCTGAGCTGCTGCAGGAATAGATCTATTTGCTGGAAGGCAGAAGGCAGACAGATTGAAAAGTTGGACCTTCACCCTTATACTGTATAAAGGCCTGTGTGCTGTGCAGCAGGGGGGACATGTGCTCATGTAGGGTAAATTTATTCTTCCTCCCTGATTGGAGGAAGAAGACTCTGGCCCTGTACAGCCAGTGTCTGTACAGGGCCCATTTCCCTCTTGATAATGGTACTCTCCTACCAGCATCAGCAGCATTACCATGTCTTTAGCTTTTATTCTGGGTTCTATGTCCTTATTTCACACCAAACACATCTCTGTCACAAAGAACCCATCTCCATCCTGAACTGTATGATGGCTGCACATTCTAGTGCTGTTTGCACATCACTAAATCTATAATGAAATCTTAAAAAATTGTTTCTTTTATTATTATTATGGCACTGAGCAAATATAAATAATTTTTCTGATTCCAGCTGATGTAAACCAAGCCATTTTAGGCTGATCTAATGTCAGACAGTGAGGATTCAGTCAGGGTTTCTGCAGGTCTTAAAGTCATGAGAAGCTTTGAATTTTAAATTCTAAATATAAGTCCTTAAACTGTTAAAGGGGACTTAAATCCTTCCTTTTCACCTTAAATCATCCAGTTTTGGTCTAAATAAAGTAGAACTGCAGCGCTTTGGTCTGAACTCCTTGTTCTTGTAGCTCCAGAGGCTCCTCTTTTACCTGTTCTGAGGAGCGTCTGAGAGAACCTTGTTTTGGTGCCGTCTCTTTAAATGCTACTGAGGCACTTCACACCCCGCCTCCTCCAGGTCAAAGATCGCTCCACCTTAACCTGTTCAGCCATTCTTGTAGTTTGATAACAATTATCTAGCGGCGCAGAAACAAGACAAACATGGCAAAAACAATGCAAAGCTGTTCATGTAATAATAATATTAAATCACGCAGTCTGGTTCTGTCCTCCAGGAGCTAAAAGCAGCACACAGCGCTAACATCAGCAGAAGATGCAATGCTCCTGCTGTCAGAACAATGGCCAGGAGGTCACATCAACACAATAAATTCGTGTCTAAAATAACGTTTGTTATCATTTTAGCGTTATTTAGCGTTATTGACTGAAGGAACTGACCCCTTAATCAGATGAAGTCTTTCAGCAAATCCTTCTTGATTCTAGAGGAGGTTGATCAAGAACTTGAAGAGCTTCATGCAGATGAAGAGGAATTTCTCCACTGATGTGGGAACATTTCTATAAAAAATAAAATTTAACCAGGAACTTTGAAGAAATTCTGATGCTGGGGGATGGTGTAATGAATGGTGTGGGTTAATATATACCCACCAACCAAACATTTAGACTTATCTACCTGCTGCTTCGTCATACTTGATCTTGGACTACAAAATCACAGGGAGAAATAAAAATGGCGGATACCAGTAATTGATCAGCCAGAAGTCCATGACCTTGTTTAGCTGCGCCTCAGCTTGACATAATAGTTCAAAACACGTAACAGAGGATAGAGAAAACCGAACGGCTTGAAAAATATGACCAAACAGAATTTAAAAATATCTACGCAGCACCTGGAGAGACTAAATTCAACTTTTCTGCTCTCCTACAGACTCACAACAAAATGTCAGGAGTGGCTCTTGAAATAGAGCCCAGAATGCAGATGAGCAAGCGAGTTGTGGTGAGTAAAAGTTTTAATGAAAAAGAAGTCACACAGCCAGGTGGCAACAAAACAGGCAAGGTGCACAGGGCTTGGCATGATAAACAAGCGTGGACAGACATGGCATGACTGACGAGGAACAGTTAGTATCCGCGAGGAGTAAACGGGACAGCAGATTATATACCAGGCATGACACAGCGGGACCAGATGAACCTGATTACTGACTGAGGCATGGAGAGGAAACAACATGACTTAAGATGAAGAAGAAAACAAACCCAAGGAAACTCTTACAGAACACAAACCAGAATACATCAAGAACAGAACACATAAATCATTCAGAAATTAAGTCTAAGGAAAGACCTAAAGCATCACCTGGAAAACATAATGACCAGAAGCAAGATCCAAAACACAACTCGGAGAACATAATCAGAATCAGAGAAAAACCCAAAACAAAAACTCAAAAACCCTCAAATCATGGCACAAAATGTATTTAAGGGCTATAAAAGTGGATTTTTACATCATATGCACCTTTTAAAACATCCACCTTTTACTAAATGATGTTTCCTAATGAATTATATTGCAGGCTGCTTGCTCTGCAGTCTGTTTATTTTCGACCTTAGATTTGTCCTCCTGGAGGTCAGGAGAGTCGCTGCTGGGCTTCTTTCCTGTTGCAGACATGTTGGGTGACCAGCTGAAATCCTGGGCCTTTTTCAAATACTGTTGATCAAGTTTGGCTTTTTTTAAATATGGCCCCCATACATTTAAATTTGATATCCCTGCTGAAGGAAATAAAAATCAAGATGCGTATAAATACTTTTAGTTTTCCACCTGCAGCTCTGAGTTTGTGGATCTCTGAGTTTGAAGTTTGTTGGGACAAAATTGTGTTTTCGTTGTTCTTGGAAACAAAAGATTCAAGGTACAGAAAATCACCTGGACAACCTTCTGAAGTCAGAAATATGATGAAGGTTCCTCATCGGTCGTGTGATTGTGAGGCATATTTACAAGGTGAACTGCAGTAAAAAACTCTTTCTAAATAACTTCTTGCATTCTTTATCTCATTAAATAAGTCACTAAACGTTTTAAGTTCTAATGATTTGAAAAACTCAAACCACTTTTGCCACGCTTGCCTTTTTTTTACAGACTTCCCTTCCAACCGAGCCATAAGAGTAATGTTGAACCTGCCATGGTGGACATGTTGGAACATCCTCATGTGCAAAGCTAAAGTACCAGAGGTAGCAGAGCCTTCTTATAGCATCATGATAACACCACCGTGCTTTGCTACTGGTACAGCACTTGTCTGCTTCCACAGCAGGAGGAAGAAATAATGTCATTGGAGGAGCTGAAGTTCAGTGGGCGGGGCCACTTCAACTCAACCAATCACAGAGTTTTCTGCTTCCACAGCAGCTCTGTCTCTGTCTCTGATCTTTACTGCTTCATGTCTCTGTTGTCTTTGTCATCAGTCCAAAGACTCAACATTCAGTGGTTTAACAGTGTATGAGGCCCTCTAGTGGATGTTGTGGAGTATTGCAGGTTCTTGTACAGAGTTCTGGTGTTTCCTGTCACTGTGGGCCTCACAGCACAGTAGTACACAGCAGAGTCTGTCACTGCAGCAGAGATGATCTGCAGGTCCATCTGGGTTTTATCATCTCTCACTTTAAATGACAGACCAGGAACTGGATCCTGGAGTTTGCTTCCTGTTCCAGTGTGAGAGATCAGGAATTCTGGAGGTTTTCCAGGATATTGTCGATACCAGAAGAAGTAATCATTCACAGCTGCTTGTCTGGATAAATTGTAGGACAGAGTAACAGAGCTGCCTTCTAAACCCAAAACGTCCTTCTTATGTGGAGTCAGTTGATCACAGCTGACACCTAAAAAAAACAACCTGTTACTATATTAGCTGCAAAAGTTTTCACACCTTTTTACCAGTTTGAAGCATCTAGATTCATTCTGACCTGTTAGAAGTGAGGCAATGAGCAGAGAAAGTCCAGAATAGTCCATGATGAGCAGAGTTAATGTTTGAGTGTTGAACTGTGTTGAATGTGGAAGTTTGAGTCTCTTCTAGAGTTCAGTAACATCTCAGCTCCTCCCTGAACCTCTCAGCTCTTCTTCCTCCTTATTAACAAGTTCTCAGCTTCTTCTGACCCAGAATCAGCTTCATAAGAAAACCAGCGCTGCTGATGTTCCTTCAAGTTTCTTCTCAGTGACACTGAAAATCTGAGCTGTGTTTACACTGAATCTGCTTGTTTTTAAAGAAATATCTGCTAATAATCTGAATTTACTTGAATTAAACTGCTTGTTTCTTGTATTGTGGAAAAAATGAAATGATCCAATCATGCTATGGTAAGAATCATTCTGTGATGTTTATTAAAGATTGTGAAAGATGAGAACAAAAACAGTCCAACCAGAATGACAGAGTTTGTTCTGAGTCATACAGTCAAAGCATTTATAATGAAGAATGGAGGAAATTAAATTCATTATTCAGGAAACCCAATGAAATCAAGCTACTGGAACGTCAGGTTATAATGGGAACGGACCCTTAGTTTGTTTTTTACAGTTTCAGTCCAGCAGACAACCTTCAGGCTGGGAACAGAGGGGATCTACACGATGAAACAGAAGATAACCCCTGAACTTAAAACAGTCATAATGAGATTTTATCATGATCTGCCTCTGTTAGGTTTTGAGTTTGAGCTCCTTGTCTGTTTTCTTTATGTCTGTCACTATTGTTTCAGTTCATTCAGATTTTGTCACGGGGTGGTTTTGGGTCCAAAGTGCAGACAAGAGCTCGGAGAATTCATCTTTGTAAATCAAGGTTTATTTACAAAGCCCAAACAAATGCAAAAACCCTGCAGGCATGAACCAGAGTCCAAATACAAAACTCACAAAATACTGCAGGTTCTTCCGGGCAAAGATTTCCAGGCGAGGCAAAATAAACAAAGCATAATCAAGGACATGGACGAAACGACGAGCAACAAGGAACCAGCAACAAACAATGACACCAAACCAACTAATATACTGTGGGGGAACAAAGAGCAGGTAATCAAAAGAACAAGGAACAGGTGCGACAAGGAGGCAGGGAAGCAGGAGGAACAGGTGAAACAAATATAAAGGCTGACGAGCAGTGAAAAGACTAAATAAACAATAAACAGAAAACACAAACCAAGCAAAACTATAAACAAAGATAAATAATGAAATGAAGCATAAGAAATTAGAATAACCATGAACTAAAGTAAACAGAGAAACTAGAGGGAACACAGGAACAAATACTAAAAACACAAAAATACCATAGAGAAATAAAACTGGAGAATCCAAGGAAGACAAAGAACTAGAATAATTACCATAATAAATAATAATAATCCATACCAAGTCATAAGAAAAACATAACAGGAAACAAAGAGTGAGGGGAAGAAAACACACACACTAGGAGGCAGGAGAGAGAGAGAACAAAACTGCTACGGCCAAAATAATAAGATAACTAAACAGCAAAACACAAAGCCAAACAGAGTCCAAAATGTCAATCCTGACAGATTTATTAGAATCATCATTCATTCTTGTGTTTAGATTATGTTCTGGGATTCCTGTGTTAGATGTTTTAGGTTGTATTTCCTTGTAGATCTGGTCCTCCCTGTTGATGTTCCTTAAGTTAGATCCATTGTTTACTTATTTCTGTTCACTTAGATGGTTTGGTTATTCCCCTGGATTTCCTGATCATCTGAGTTAATTAGCCTTCCTCCTTCAGCTGTCATGCATTATCTCCCATCAGCTGCTCCCAGTTCCTTCTGATTACCTTCCTGGTTCATTGGTCCATTCTCCTCCCTATCCTAGTGTTTATACCCTCTGGTTTTCATTGTTCTCTGCTGGATCCAACTGTTTACTTCCCTGTAGCATGTCGCCATGTGCCTACCTGTGTTCCATTTAGTAAATTCTCAGTTTAAAGGATAATTTAAAAACTTTTAAATTTCACCATTCAGCTCCACCCCCCTGCTTGCTCTTGGGTCCTGCTCTAACTCAAAAACTATGACAGATTAAAGCGGAAAACAGTAACTTTCCTAAACATGTGTTTTAATACATCAATGGCTCCTTCGGAGATGATCTTTTTTAGTTTTTCATGATAAATTTTAAAATCATTTGATTGTTGGGGGCTCCATTCTGCAGAGTATATCAGTTATAAACCTAATGATTAGTGCGGTTTTTTAAAGCTGCAAAAGATCCAGCTGCAGTCTACTTTTTCCTGCCTGCTACTGTTGCGGCAGCGAGCTTCTGCTTGGGGTTCTCTGCAGAAATCCCACAGATGCTGACTCCCATCATCCTGTATGCATGTAGTATTATGAAGAAAATTTTTTACCGTGTTTGTTATCACTAAAAAATCTAAGTATAAAAAAAAAATTTACCAAGGAACAAGTCAATGTTTTTTATACTTTTTAGATTTTCTATAATGTGTTTAAAATATACTAACATAAAAAAATGTATCTTTCTCCTGATCTTGAGGTGTTTGCCTTTTGCTTTGCTTTTGAATTGATTTTCATGCAGTTTCCTTGTTTTTTTATTCTTTAGGTCTGGCTTTGTTCAGTTTTTTTCCTGTGGCTCATTACTGTTAGATGTTTGCTTTTTTTTTTGCATCACTGATCATCTTTTTCATTTTTATTAATTTCCTAGTCTCAGTCACAGCCACCATACAATTAGTCCATCCTGCTCACCTGTGCCACCTCATTCTCCCTTTGTTGGTCCTGTTCAGTCTCCTTCATAAGCTCTCCATTAGTCATTGTTCCTCTTTTCAGGCCTTTTTTTAAAATGCCTGTTTTTCTCTGGGATCCATGTCTTGTTCTCCTCATGTCACGCAGTTAATTTTGCTTTTTGAAATTTGGGTTTTTCTGTTTTTTTTTTAAATGTCTAAAATTCACCGTACTGCTGCCTGTCTGTATTTGGGTCTGACTCCAAGGACTTCATTTAAATATTTGCTTTAAGCATTATAACATTCAAACGTTCTTGCAGTATACGGCGCTTGGTCCTTTTGCAAGTATTCCAACATGTCCAAAATAACAAAATTTTTTGTACATAACTTTTCACGAAGCTAGTTCATCAGAATAGATCTAACTTGCCTTTTATTTTTTTTCCAGATGTTCTATTTAAAAACCAGAGGACAACACGATTCTTCCTGCTTTTGGGTTGGGGGAAAGGATATCAAAAAAAAAGCATCAAACACAAAACAAAAAATTTTTTTCTGTGATTTTTTAAATATTTTAAAATTAAAATACAATTGCACCAAAAACCGATCCTGAAGAAACCTTTTAAAACTTCAAACTCAATCAAACAAACCTCTGTTTGTTTCTGAGAGGTTCTTGTTGCTTTTGCTCTTCAGAGAGTTTTTTCTTTCCAACCCGACATTTTTTTTCCCTTGATCTCTAGTTCAGAGTCCTAACATTGGGTTTCATCATGTTCCTCTGGTTTCCCTTCACTTTTTCCTCAGTCCTGCTGAGGTATTGTCCCTTGTTCCTAGGATTTTTTTCTGGATATTTTTTCTGGTAGAGAAAAAATCACCCTGGTAGCATTTTGTGAGTACATTTAAAACCAGTATTTGCTTGCACTGTTTAAAAAGACACATTGGTGACATTTAAAAAAAAATAAAAATTTTTCATATTTTGGGGTCAGTTAGGATTACCAACATTTTTTTATCTACGAAATATCAGAAATTTTTAAGATCAAAATTCTATTTTTTCAAAAAATTCATAAGTTCACATACATTGTGACCCCCTATATTTTAAACAACTTGTGAAAGTCCAGATGATGACATAATTTTGGAAGTTTTGTGTCGGTTTTCCCTTGGGTGCAAAAACCCCACATGAAAGGGGTCTCGTTCATCTGTTTTCAAATAATTAAATGCAGATTAAAACCCACAGGAAACATCTAGGAAATTTTACCGTTTTAGGAAGGAGAAAGTTTCTGTGCTCTGGTACAAAATGTGTGAATGAAATCCAGAAGAAAAGCAAGCTTTAAAAAGATTCTGGCTGCCTGCTGGTAAAAAAATCGCTACCCACAGTGAAATGAAAACCTGTACCGATAAAGGCCACTGAGAGGGGAAAAGCCTTTTTCTCTGCAAGGAACATAAAACATCAAGTTACAGTTTTCAATACACATGATGGTAAAATTAGGAGATTTTAAGTCAAAACTAAAGTGTTTAGTCATAATAACCCTTTTTCATTTGAAGGAAAAAGGGGGTGGGGGTTTGCAAGCCTGAAAACACCATTGCAACTCTAAAGTATGGGGGTGGAAGCATCATGTTTGTGGCTGTTTTGCTGCAGGAGAAACAGATGCACCTCACACAAAATGTAGCATCAGTAGGGAAAAAAACTGTGGACATCAGCCAGGAATGAAAAACTTTGGGTCAAATGGGTTTTCCAAATGAAATGACCCCAAGCAAGTACAGAGCAGGCAGCCTGCAAATCTGACTCCGATACATTGGTTTTGTTTGGGGGGAAACGGGCCAAAATTTACAGCAGGTTCATAGATGGAAACCAAACTGTTTTCAGCAAAGTTGGAATCCAGTTGGAATGCAAGTCCACTAAATAAGATGAAATGTATGTAAACTTCTGACTTTGGGGGAAAGATAATAAAATGCATAAAATATTTTTTACTCCATATTCAATCATTTAGCAGACAATAATTGAGACTTGAGTTTATCTCCAACTTATTCACTAGTGGAGAGCCCGGGGGATATCCTAACCCCCCATTTTCCCAAGGGGTTCTAAATGGGGTTTTCCCCCCTTTGAACTGTTGGTACAGACACAAGGTGAAGGGGGTGCTTTTGTCATGAAATTTTTTAAGGTTTTGGGTTTTTACAGCTCCGCCTCATTTTGCTACAACTGGATTTGTGAGGCCCTCTGGTGGATGTTTGGAGTATTGCAGGTTTTTTTACAGAGGGTTCTGGTGTTTCCTGTCACTGTGGGTCACAGCACAGTAGTAAAAACAGCAGAGTCTGTCACTGGCAGGGAGGGAGATCAGCAGATTTACTCGTTTCAGGTTTTTTTTGATCTGAGCTGAAAAAATCAGAGCGAGTTTGGTGAATTGTTCCTCCCTCTGCGATGTAGAGCAGGAACTCTGGTCTGGATCTCTGGTACTGTCGGTACCCCAAATGGATATTGTAGATTGAACCAGTATAATTTCACAGGTCAAAAGGGGGCTTCTTTCCCCCGAAACAGCTTGTTTTTCCCCCGTTTTCCGTTTGATGGTGTTTTATGGAGCCCATGGCTGTAAAAGGAGTCCCTTCATGTCAGTTAGTCTGGCAGGAGATTCAAAAAATCAAGAGACTCACAGATGTTCTTCACTCTGTGGTCCACATGTGATCACACTGAGATCCATTGAGACAATCAGAGCAAAGCTTGTCTCTGTGTTTTTTACACTCACCCTATGTAGTGAGGAAAAAAGCAGAAGAGGTAAAGGGAACATGTTTCCCAGGTGTTCAAGTCAGACAGCAGATCAAAAAAGTTGTTTCCACTGCAGCAGAATGAAAACTAAGAAGCTTCTCTGCTGCACAGAACCCTTCTCCTCAACATCAAGCTGCAAACCATCTCATTGGGGAGCTCCAAACAGTGGTGGGGGAGCCAGAGAAAAAACGGTTATTGTTTTCTTTGCTCCTAAATTTGGATTCAGTCAGAGAGATGATTTTTGACTCCAAAAAACAAGTTTTAAGGTACAAGGGAGAGTTGGTGTTTGGGGGGGGGAATGCTGCAGCTTCTAGAGATCAAAAAACCCAGTTTTGCCCCGGGACTGACATTTTGGTCACGAGGATTTTTTTCCCCTCCGTGTTGGATGATTATAAAGGGTATAAATAGAAAGAAATTACCTGCATTCTCTTCATGTTTTATACAGACTGTGGGATCAGTGCATCCTAAGGCTATCCAGTTTTTTCAGTTTTAAAAGTTATTTAAATCTTTGCAGGGTTACAGGTGTCTCAGGTAGTGTTGTTATCATTATTATTATGAACATGCTATTTAATATTAATATTTAAATATTTTATTAAATAATTCAGTCTGTTAAGTGTTGTTCGGTGAATACCAGCCCAGTAAGGCCGTGGTATTAGGACAATAGTGAAAGAGGTGAATCAAGCTCTGGCATTACTGAACGGCAAAACTCTGCACACACATGGAATAAATTCACACAATTTCTTAAAATACAATAATTTATTAACAAAATCAAACATTTTTAAATTAACAAACTCTTTACTATACTAGAACAACCCAACTAAACTATCAGGCAGAATGAAAGAATAAGGAAGACTAATAGGCTATGTACAATATGAACAAGTGAATCAAAGATGGTTAAAAACCAAAAGAGTTGTTGGGACCATGGATTTCAACATTAAAACTCTGGTATACAAACTCTTCTGGCGTTTTCAAAATAAATTGCATTTAACTGACTTCCAGCAACAGAGGAAAGGGGGGTAGCAGCAGACTTCCCATGATGCCACTGGATGTATAAAAGCACCCTCTTTCCAATGCCCCGATCTCTCCAAGCCGGTTGACCATCGGACCAGGAGCAGACACAGCGCGCTGAAGTCTTTTTGCTGGCAAAAAGACTTCAAGAATTGCTCTTATGTATCCGGTATTCATTCACGAACGGGGAATGAAGGTACCAACTTTGTTTGACTTTCACTCCGAGCCCTGCAGACGCACACGGTGTTCGAGAAAAGTCCCCAGCAGAGACGCGGTCTCTACAACCCGAGTGAAGCGGTTTTCCTTGCCTGAGAGAAGGTCGACGAACAGCCGCATCATCGGTAACGTGCAGTTTTGGCCGGCCGACAGAACAGGCCGCCCACCCACAGCTTCGTTAGGTTAGGCAAAGTCTAACCGCTTGTTGACTGTGGACGTTTCTTCTAACTTCGCGGCCCCGGACATCTTTTCCTCAACATGGTCAGAGGTTAGGTTTGGGCAGAATAAAGGTTAGGATGAAATGATCTAAACGTTTTTCATTTTATGAAGTTTGGTTTTGTTTGTGTGAAACTGCTATCTTAGTGCTAGCAGGCTATCTGCAGCACATGTGATCAGCTTTGTGTTCTGTGTTCGGGTTTTTAAAGTTAAGACAAACTTTATTTAAAGGGTGATTTTAAACACAGAAGGTTGACCATAATGCGCCGTCCGCGCTTATGCATTTTAACCCTTTTATTGACCCTGGTATTTTAAAGGTATGTGTTTGATTCTGGTGCTAAGCTAAGCTAACCTTTGTTAGCTTAACGGCTAACAGCTTTAGAACACGTGCTTAACACATAATATTTAACAGAAAGGTTGTTAGTTTTCAAGTTAGTGAATATTAATCTCTTAACATTATTCTACTAATTCTGATAACTAAGTAAACACCATTAAGCCCCATTTCTCCAGAAAGATTTGGCCATTTCCAAATATTCCCTTAATAATATTTCTTCAAATATTATTTTAATAAATAAAGGCAACTAATTGGACACCATTGAGAAATTATTCATCCAGAAGGTTGGTTTTATTCAGCAGATCATTCTTGAAAGCATTATTTTATTAAAATAATATTTTATCTGATCTTGCATTGTGAATGGTTGTCTAAAGGTTTGCTGATTACTGCCTAAGTTGGTTCCAAGACTAACTTAACTTCATTTCCAGATTCTTCAAGATAGTCCTTGGTTCTCAGACATAAATAACATTGCATGGTAATGTTGCATCACTCTTTTGGTCATGATTTTCAATCATCTTTAATCAACTTGTTTATATTGTACATAGCCCATTAGTCTTCATTGTTCTTTAATTCTGCTTGGTAGTTTAGTTGGATTGTTTTAGCATAGTAAAGAGTTTGTTGATTGAAATATGTTTGACTTTGAGTTGACTTATTTTTGTTAATAAATTCTTGTATTTTAAGAAATTGTGTGAATTCATTCCATGTGTGTACAGAGTTTATGCTGTTCAATAATGTCAGAGCTTGGCTCAAACCTTTCAACTTTGTCCTAATACCATCGCCTTACTGGGCTGGTATTCACAGGACAACCCTTAACAGACCGAAATATTATTTGATAAAATATTAAAATATTAATATTAAATATTAAATAATATTGTCAGATTAATAATCACAACAGAGTGATGCAATATTAACATTCAATGTTATTTATGCTTGAGAACCAAGGATTATCTTGAAGAATCTGGAAGTGAAGTTATGTTAGTCTTGGAACTAACTTAGATAATAATTGGTATACCTTCAAACAACCATTCACGATGCAAGATATTTCTCTCTTGGTCTCGGTGGAAGACACACGCGTTTTCTTTCCCTCACTCCCTGCTGATCCCTGCTTCTGATTTTTGTCTATGTTTTTCTCAGAGCCTCGCTTTACATATCCTCCAAACTTGTAAATTATGGATTTGGTCAGCTGGTCCCTCCATGTAATTGATCAAAAATTTTTTTCAACGGGAAGACTGATTTGACCCACATGCAGTAAACGCTCAAGGGAAACAAGTAAGTGTCTGAAAGGCTTTATTGAAACCACAGGAACAAGTACGGTCCTGACAGAGCAGTCACAGCTGTAGGAAAGGAAGCATACGGTAAGAAAAGATGGCAAGCTAATATGGATGTTATTTGTGTACTGTGTCTTACTAGGTCGCTGTTGGTAAACTGCCAGGAGGAGAGGGAATCGGGCTGTAGAGAACAGCGTGGGAACTAAGAAGGTGAGTCCAGCAGTAATGCTTAGTCCATTGGTCGGCAGCTGTGCTTGGTGGAATGCATGGAGAGTACCAGAAGAGCGGTGGAGGGTGGACAGGTCTCGTAGAGGAAGGAACGGAGGCAGAAGCCAGGAGGTAGCCAGCTGAAGTAGATCCGGTGGTACAGTGATAGCGAAGCACCTGGTAGTCGGTTTACCCGTCTTGGAATGAGGAGCACATAGGAATAATCCGGCGGAAGCCGGCCTGGGCACCATCCAGGTAGTCACCGGTAAGGTTACTAGAAAAGACAAATGTAAATTAAACAAGGTCGAAGTAATCAATACTAAAATGTGACACTGTGGTCGGCTTGAGTAACTACCCCTGAGGGCTAACACTCGAGCGATGAGATGCTGGCTGCCTCCTGCTTAAACACTCCAGGACTCAACACCGGGGAATGGGAAACACCTGTCTCCACCGCTCATGCTCTCCAGCGCCCACTAGAAGCCAAACACAGACAACACAAACAACGAAATCTCCAACCCCGACAGGTGCAAGGATTTCTCCCTTTGTGAGAAGGAAGTTGCTGCTCTGGCAGAGGACTGTCTCACCCTTGCAAGTCAAACTTGCTTGGTTCACTTGTGTCTTATTTTACACTTGTCTGTATTTATCAGCTTTTTAACACCAGTAAACTCCCAAGGATTATTCATGTAATTTGATTTTCTGTATCATTGTAATGTTTTTCCTCTTGTACAGCGCTTTGAGTGCCTTTTTGCTGAAAAGCGCTTTATAAATAAACTTGACTTGATTAGATAAAACATTAATTTAATAAAATAATACTTTAAAGAATGATTTGCTGCATAAAACCAACCCTCTGAAAGACAAATTTTCAATGGTGTTTAATTAGCTGCCTTTATTTAGTACAGTAATATTTAAGGAACTATTAAAATAATGAAAGCAAATATTATTTTGAATAAGAACCAACCCATAAGATGGTGGTCATAAGTCACGTGTTGTTTTAGCCATTAGCGGTTGGAGCAAAGAAAAGAAGCTTACAGCTTGTTACCGTCCCTTTAAAATCAAACAACAGTGTTATGGTATGAAAATACTTTCACCAGTTTGAGTCATAGTACAACTATAAGTCTCAGTATAAGTCTCTAACTTTTGCTCCAGAATTACTGCAGAATTATTTAGTCCTCATCATTTTCAGGTGAATCTTAACATGAAACAATTATATTTTAGGTTTGCTTCATAACATGGCGCAATGACAGCGGCTGCCTGTACCTTGCAGTGAGTGTTCTGTTGGATTGCTCAGTACTGGAGTATGTTTTTATGGTTTTTGAACTTGGATGCACAGCTTTGGAGCTGTGACGACTGCTGTCTGGGCTGGATTGTTCTTTTTTTATATTTCTGAACTTTGTTGGACCACTTGTTGCTGAATATTGGACCATTTGCACGTTGCTGGGCACCACCAGGCCTTCCGGCGTCATCGGCCATTTTGTATCCCAGAACGGTCCGCTACTACAAATCCCAGCGGCCACTGCGGCTGATAAGACGGGGGCGTCCCATTTCTGATGTCACAGCAACTATATAACGGACTATAAGACTCCCCACAATTTGCTTTCAGCTTGGGACCTCGACACGGTCACCAGTGCAACTGAAGCATCAATTCTGGAGAAAAGGTCCCACGTGGATTCTTCAATTATTCTCCGTCGTTGGCCAACGAGAAACTAAGCGAATTAAGCTTACAAGAATAAGAAGGCTTGTAAATTTTCAACTTAACCGATCGAAGACGTGGGTTTAACACGTAACCAAAAAAACCACGGAGTTTTCAAGGAGACGGATTTCTTCCCCTTGTTTTTGGTGTTCCAGTCGACTAGTGACGGTCCGTCATATTTTCCACCTTTCTGCCAAAGAGGCCACAAAGGACGAAAACGGACTGCTTCCCCGATTTATCCACGGACGCGTGGGAACTCTTCACCCCCCTCACTCTCCCTCTGCTTAGAGGAGACAACGACAAGTAAAATCCACCTTTTATTTTTCATTTCTTTTTCAGGAATAGCTTGGGCAGGGTAGAGTAGATTTTAGTGCAACGTAGAATCGCCACTTAGAGTCTAATGTGTTCTAAATTGTATGTGCATGCCATTGTTCTGTTGAAACGTGATTACTGTTGGTTTATGAGGCCGCCGAGTCTCGCAAGACTGTGCTTTTACTGTGTGTGGACACCTGAGAGCAGGTGCGCTGTGAAACTGGACTGCTAGAATAACCTTATGGTGAAAATCAACCAATTTCTTTGTCTTTAACTTCATGTTTTATGAGTTGCCGCCAAAAGTTTTATAACCCTTTGTGTTCTCGAACATCCCCAGCGGTGGGGGAAGTTTTATAACTGCCTGTATCTCACTGAGCTACACTTTGGGAGGGGCGCTCCCAAAGCTTCGTTCAACCATATTCCCTTTGTATTTTGCCATAACCGCCATACCTGCTGGTTTGATCTCATACACACACACTGCTGTTTTGTTTTGTTTAGTAGATATTTTGCCCTTTTTTTTGTAGAACTTTGCATGTTTGATTAGGTGAAGATTATTAAATCGGATAGCGGATTGTATCAGGCTGTTGATTTAATAAATGTCACGTAGATAAAGAGAAGTAGTTTGTGTTTATTTTGTGCAAGAGTGATTTGTCAGTCAAAATAAGGTTAAAGTTCCCCACTTTTCAGCAGAAATGGTTGATTAAACAGCGACATCTAGTAATAATTATCAATTATCAATTTCAACGGATGTAATTATCAAAGGCTTTAGGCTACAATTACGACACCAGAAGACATCTCTGGTTTCGATTCATAAATGAGGATTTTTAGTTAAGAAATTAATTTTCTAAAATTATGATTTTTAATTATAATTATTGATAAATATTAATTAATCAATAATCATAATCCCAACGACTTTGTATTGGGACTTGTTTCCCCGAGTAGCCAAACCAGTTGCACCTCTGCTATTATTGTATACTCGCATGATTATCTGATAGCATTAAGGCACTCAAACCTCTTGCATGGAGAAAAGGTTGATATACCACCGGAGCTGCGCAGGAAAAGACGAAGAGGATGTTGGGCTGGGGTTAAGCTGCATCTAAAATGTTGGAGATTCAGCCCTGCATCAGTATTGTTATCAGAGGAAATGTGCGTTCTCTGGCTGAGAAAATGGAAGAGCTAGAATCACTCACCAGGACACAGAGAGAGTACAAAGCATGTGGCATTATGTGGTTTTTCTGAAATGTTGGTGCAGACGCCGGACTCAGCTGTGGCCCTTCCCCGGAGCCAAAGCCATGGGTTACGTGTGAGATGACATCACTACGTAATGATAAAAGGAGGTCCTTTTAAGTCTAGTGACAGGATAGAACTTAAAAATGAACAAAACCTGCTGAAACTGTGGGAAAACAGAGACATCTACAAGAGGAAGCTGGAGGAGAAACTTAATAATAATAAAGTAAGGGACGTCTGGACAGGGATGAGGGATCCAGGACCTAAAACTGTTGGGGGGAGCCTTGAGAGGGCAAATAAGTTCAACCAGTTTATCAACAGGTTGGGTTTCCCCCCAAACCTCCGTAGCAGTTTTTTCTAACTCTGCTCGGGGGTTGTTCCATCAACTAACCCCCCAGCAGCAGCCGGGAAAAATTCTCTGGATCTGACCCCCCCTGCTCATTTATCTGCTGCTTGCAGCTTTGGGAGGTCTCTTTTTTCCCAGGTGCGAAAGGATCTTGAGAAGCCTTCACCCGGGGAAAGCCCTGGGCCCCTTGTACAGCCCCCAAAGGTTGGGGGGAAGGCTTGGGAAAGGTCGGCGGGAGTTCTGCAGTACCTCTACATTATGGGGCCCTTAAGCAACAAAAGGGTTCCAGAACTATAAAAACCCCATGCCTGCTCCCAGGGGCCCTAAGAAAGTAAAAATCCTAAAGCACTGCATGACTACCAAAAACCCCTAGCTCTGACCCCCCCACATTATGGGGGTCATGGGAGGGCTGGGTTTTCTGGGTGCACCTGGGGAAACCCAGGTGTGTGCAGCCCAGGACCACTCTGGCAGTTTTTGCCACCAGCCCCCATCTAGGAGGGGATGATGCAAATTATAGACCTGCTGGAAATGGGGCCGATTTCCCCCTGGGACAGACCTTGATACTGGGTTTTCTAAAATCCCTTTTTTTGACTTTTCACCTTTCATTCCATCCAGCCTGGACTATAAAAAGGAGAAAGGGCTGGAAAAAAAAAATGGGAGTTTTGGGGACTTGTCACTGATAACCTGGATCACTGAGTATCTGACTGGGAGACCACAGTTTGTGAAGCTGCAGAGCTGTGTGTCAGATCCCCTGATATGCAGTGTTGGGGCCCCCCAGGGAACAGCACTCTCTCTCCACCACCTCTGCAGACGTTAAGTATTGTTCCAAGTCGTCTCACCTGCACAGGTACCCAGATAGCACCACTATAGTGGGGTGTGTGGAGAGGGGATGGGAGGAGGAGTAGAGGCAGCTGATGGGCAACTTCTGAGGTGGTGTGGGGAGAACCAACTACAGCTAAATATAGATAAGACCAAAGAAATTCTGGTTTTTAGCTGTACGGAGACATGCCTGCTGCTGATCTGCATCTAAGGCTGTATATGTGTGTGTGTGTGTGTGTGTTTAATTTCTTCTTTGACGGATCAGTCGATCAATCAACCAACCAATCAATCAATCACAGAGTCTGGGATACCTGTTAAACATTCAAACAGATTCATATTTTGACAAGAACCCCCAAAATATGTGACCTAACTATCTTACAGGGGGTTTGAGAAAAACTGGGGGTTCTTCTCAAACCCCCAGTCTGCCGTGGCAGATGACCGCTCAGACTGAGCTAGATTCTGGCTCTGCTTGAGATCTCTTCCTGCTAGTCACTGACTCAACGCAATCTGCTGGGTTTCGTTAGATAGAAAAACCTTTTCAACCAGTTTGAATAATAAACTGAACTTCATAGCCTCCACACCATGATACCACCTCCACCAGGCTAAACTGCTGATACACGTTAGGATGGATCCGTGCTTTTATGTTATTTACACGACTATCTGAATGTTGCACTAAAATCCAGACTCATCAGCCAACATTTGTCCAGTCTGTTCCGGTCCAGTTCTGGTGACTCTGTGTGATTATAGCCTCGGTGTACTGTTTGAAAATCCCAGCAGATCAGCAGATTCTGAAACACTCAGACCAGCCCATCTGGTACCACCAACTATGTTCAAAGTCATTTAGAGGGTACATGTCATGCAAAATCCACTTTAGCTCTTAAACATATTTTTTGTGTATTTGGAGACTCTGAAAGTCTAGAAAATTTGAATTTAGTCTCTCCAGATCATGCGGTGATATACAGGGGTTAGACAATGAAACTGAAACACCTGGTTTTAGACCACAATAATTTATTAGTATGGTGTAGGGCCTCCTTTTGCGGCCAATACAGCGTCAATTCCGTCTTGGGGAATGACATATACAAGTCCTGGGCCAGTGGTCAGAAGGGGGGTTTTAAAGCCATTCTTCTTGCAGGACAGTGGCCAGGTCACTATGTGATACTGGTGGAGGAACAAAAAACGTTTCCCCTGACCTCGCTCCCCCCAAAACACCCCAAAGTGGCTCAATAATTTTTAGATCTGGTGACTGTGGCAGGCCATGGGGGGAATGTTCAACTTCACTTTCAAGTTCATCGAACCAACTTTCAGCCGGCTTGCTGTGTGTATTGGGGGCATTGTCATCCTGATAACACGGCACCGCCTTTCAGGATACAATGTTTTGGAACCATTGGATGCACATGGTTTCTAAAGGGGAATGGTTCGGTAAGTCCCTTGGCAGGGGACGCGCCCATCTAGCACAAGTATGGGGCCAAGGGAATGCCATGATATGGCAGCCCAAAACCATCACTGATCCACCCCAGGGGCTTCACTCTGGGCATGCCAACAGTCTGGGTGGTACGCTTCTTTGGGGTTTCTCCACACCGTAAACTCTCCCAATTTTGGGAAAACAGTAAAAGGGGGGAACTCATCAGAGAAAATACATTTTTTCATTTTTCCCCACAGCCCAAGATTTTGGCCCCCCTTTTTGCACCATTGAAACCGACGTTTGGCATTGGCATGAGTGACCAAAAGGTTTGGCTATAGCAACCGGGGCCCGTGTATAGGGGGTTGACCCTGTGGAGCTCCTGACGGACAGTTCTGGTGGAAACAGGAGAGTTGAGGTGGAACATTTAAAATTCTGCCAAAAATGAAATTTTGGGCAGCCATGGTTTTTTTGGGGTTTGGGATACAATCCGGGGTTCCCCGGGGAACATCCCTTTCAGGCAGCTTCCTCTTGCGTCCCCGATTAATCCTGTTGGATTGGGGTTTCCCTTTCCTTCTTGGGGGGGTTATGCTGACATTACCCCTTGGATCAGAATCAGAATCAGCTTTTTCGCCAATTTGTACCAACAAAAAAAGGGAAAATTTGACTCCGGAAACACTTTGCTCTTTTGGGGTTTTTGTTTTTGCACTACAGAATATACATATTTTACAATGTACAAATATACAACATTTAAATAATAAAAAGGGGCATTTGCAACATCTGTATGCTGTGTTTTTGTTCTATATTGAATGTTCAAAGGAGAAAAACAGCCTGAGGGAAAAAAACTGTCTCTGGGTTGGGCTGGTTTTAGTGAACAGCCCTCTGTAGGGGCGGCCTGAAGGTAAAACTCTAAACAGTTTATGTGCAGGGTGTGTGGGGGGGTCTGCAGAGATTTTTTAGCAGCTCGGTTTTTTTCCTGACCCTTGACCCTTATAAGTCCGGGGATGGAGGGAAGGTCAGCCCTGATGATTCTCTTTTCTCCAGACCTGATTATTCGTTGCAGTCTGGACCTTTTCCTTTTTTGGGGGGGTGAACCAAACCACACTGGGGAATGAAAAGACCAGGACAGACTGAATGATGGCATGTAAGAGGAACCAGCAGCTGCCCTGTGGAAGGTTTAACTTCTTGAGTTGCCCAAAGGGAAGTACAGTCTCTGCTGGGCCTTCTTTTCGAACAGTGTCTCCTTTTTGTGAAAAAACCATCTCAGGTCCTCAGAGAGTGGTGGTTCCTAAGAACCTGAAGTGATCCACAGCCGATACAGTTTTGTTTGGGGGGATGGTGAGGGGGGGTGTATGGGGGTCGGTGTGTTTTTTCCCAAAAGGTCCACCACCATCTCCACAGTCTTGAAGTGGGGGTTTTAGTTTCCCAGGTAGTTCTGACAAACACAGTGTATCAGGGGGGGATCCAGCTCCTGTCTGTATGCAGACTCATCAACCGTCCTGGATCAGTCCAATGACAGTTGGTTTTCATCTGCAAACTTAAAAGGAGTTTCACGGACGAGTTGGATGAGGTGCAGTCATTTTGGGTGGAAGGAAGAAGAGGAGGGGGGGATAAAAACACAAAACCCCGGCGGGGAAAAATCCAGTACTTATTGATCTGGTTCGGGAGAAGATGCTCCCCAGTCTCACCTGCTGCTGGGGGGGCCGTCAGGAAGCTGTTGGGGATCCCCGGACAGGTGGAGGGGGGCTGGGGAAAGGGTTGAGCTGGTGGGGGCTTCTGGTGGAGGATGTCTGGTATGATGGGGGGGTTTTAAAAGGCCGAGCTGAAGTCTACAAACAGGATTCCTGGGCGTAGGTCCCTGGGGGGTCGAGGTGTTGCAGGATGAAGAGTAGTCCCCCAAGTTGACAGCAATCATCTGCCGACGGGGGGGGGGGGGCTGGGGGGGTTTGCTCAGTAAGCAAAACTGCAGGGCGTCCAGTAGAGGGGCCTGTGAACTTTTTTCAGGTGCTTCAACCCCCCGGCCAAAAAAACCAAAAAAAGGGATTTCATGACCACAGAAGTCAGGCTACAGGCCTGTAGTCATTTAATCCTAGAGGGGGTTGGGTTTCTTGGGCACTGGGATGATGGGGGATCGTTTGAAGCAGGAGGGGACCTCACACTTCCTCCAGTGACTTGTTGAAAAGATCCGGGGTGAAAGTGGGGAGCGGGTTGATTTGCACAGGCTTTTAGGCATGATGGTGAGACGTTATCAGGTCCTCCCATTTGCTTTTGTTTTCATGGGGGCTGAAAGAGCTGTTTTACATCTTCCTCAGAGATCTTTAGTGCAGGCAGAGGGCCCGGGGAAGGTAGGGGTTGGTTGCTTTACTGGTTCAAACTTGTTCCTGAATGGGGATGTGGAGGAGAGGGTTTGGGGACGTGTGAAATGGCTTTTTTGCCCATGTCTGCAGTAGAAGGCCATTCAAAAGGTTGGCCCCGGGGGGAGGACTTTGTTCAGGAAGGGGGTGGGTGGGGCTTCTGTAGGGGCAGTCAGGTTTTTTCAGACCAGTAAAAACCATACAGCCGAAGTGTCACCAGTAGAAAAAGGCTGTTCTTCAGCTTCTCACTGTAGCTTTCTCTTGGGGGCTGCTTTGATCTCCTTTTGTAAAGTCTGGTTTCCTGGGGGCCTGTCTGTACCCCCCGGCCCCAATCTCCACTGCTGTGAGCTTTAGTAATTCGGGTTTCCCCTTGGCGCAGATTCCTGAGAAAAATTGGGGAAAAAAAACCCTGGCTTGTTTTCCCCAAAAAAGGTGCAGAAGGTCTTGGTCTGCACACACATGTCCCCACAGGAAAAACTGATGTATGATGCCCCCCCACTCAGTTTAGTTCGTTTAATCAGTGGCTGAGGTTTCAAAAACCCCAGTCGAAACCCTTGCATTCAAAGGGGGCAGGCCTGTAGCATCTGCTTTGATTCCTCAGTCCATTTTTAAAAATTTTAAAAACCACGGGTTTGGAAGCTCTTATTTTGTCTCTGTAAGTTGGGATGAGGGGGATAAGACAATGATCCGAAAGTCCCAAGAGCAGCCCTGTAAACAGCATGGTATGAGTACCCCTTAAAAGCTGTGGGGTAACAGTGGCCCAAAGTGTGTTTTTTTGTCTCTGGTGGGACACATTATATGCTGTATGTATTTTTTGGGAGCTCATTAGAGAACTGCGCTGTTTAAAAATCTCCCAGTATTATGATGAAAGAGTCAGGGTTTTTTTTCTTCACCGTCTGTAATCACCTCACCCAAGATGTTTTTTCCCGGGGGGCAGAAAAGTGCAGCCATGCGGTGGAAAATATGAGCCGATTATTATGAACGAGGAAAACTCTCTCGGTGAATTTAAAAAACGGTTTTTGCAGATTATGGAAAAATGACCCTCCAAATCCGGACTACATGTTTCCCCCAGACCCCACTTTTTTTGTCTCTGCACCAAGCTTCCCAACCGCTGATCTGCGGAGGTCCAAGTTTTTACCGGTGAAAAGAGAAACTCGTCCATCTTGTTGCTTAAAGAGGGGGGAAAAAACTTTTGCCAGATGTATTGAAGGCAGTGGTGTACGAAGTCCTCTTTTGCGGAGTTTTCCAGGGCGCCACCCTGCTTTTCCCCTTTCCCCCCCGACGCCTCCGGCGCAGTATCCCGTAGATCCCGGGGCCCCTCCACTTGCCAGAAGCTCGGTGAACCTCGGATGGATGAAAAAAATGGTGAAAAACCCCAAGAGAGGACTCTCTGATGTTGAGAAGTTCCTCTCTACTGAATGAGACCCCCCGAATTGTGGCCCGGGGGCCCCAGTACTGTGGCTCGAAAAAACATACCCGTGGCTCTTGATACATCACAAAGACTTGCTGTCTTGGTCACAGAAGGCTCCAGCAAACCCCCCACCAAAAATTTGCACTCTTTTTGGGGGAACTCTGGTATGTCACCCCATAATGTTGTGTGCATTTCAATATTTTTTGAGCGAAAACTGTGTCCCCTTTTACCCTGCTAAAATTGAACCCCCTTCCAACTCTGCTCTTACTGGTGCAATGTGCAATCAATGAAGACTGGCTACCAGGCTGGTCCAATTTAGCCATAAAACCTCCCACACTAAAATGACAGGTGTTTCTTTGTCCAACCCCTGTATTTAGATGCCCTTTTCTTCTTATTTGGTCAGTCTGTTCAGATTTTTCAATTTTCTATTACATTTCGTTTTCTATTACATCACAATATTTTGTGTGGAACTTCTAAACATTGTCATGGACTTCCAGCTAACCAATCCAGCGAATCCGCCATTTTTTTTCTCATAGTATTCTTGTAGTTCATGTTGAAGGATGCCGAAACACCAAGCGGAAAAATCTAAATGTTCTGTTGTTGGGTGTATTAACCCACACCAGTCATTACATCGTCCACCAGGATCAGAACCTCTTGGAAACGTGCCGACATCAGTGGGAGAAGTCCTCTTTGTTTGCGTGAAGCATGTCAGAGAAGAGTGTTTCAGCAACCTTGGCCAGTGTGAAGAAGGATTGGCCAAAAGACTCCGTCTATATGAGGGTTCACTTCCTTCTGTCTATGGAAGCGGCGGACAGAGCAAAGAGGTAGCTGCAGATAACGGTAAAATTACAGCAAGCTTGATTGTTGAGGTGTTGATAGAACTTGCTGGCTGTTGTTCTGATAGCACAGCTTCGTGCCTCCTGCTAATGTTAGCGTTGTGCGCTCGCTTTTAGCTCCTTAAGAACATCACCTTATTGTGTGTTTGGAATAACAATATTAAACAAACAGTTTTTCAATCTGTTTGGTTGCTCTTTTTGCCCAAATGCATTCAGTGATGTTCTTGATGCTAGTGTTAGCTAACTCATTAACTATGTTGGGGTCTTGTTTAAAAGTTCTGTTCATTCAATTTGTGGTAGCATTAACATTTTAAAAGGTATCTTAATGTAGTTTGTGTAAAAATATTGTCGGTGACACTAGTAATGGGATTACAGCTTGAATTACTACTGTGAATTCCTTCTCAGCTATTGTTTCTCAGCTAGGGTTTTTTTTTTACATTTTTCATGTAGCCTACTAGGGCAGGGGTGTTCAGAGTTAGTCCTCCTGAGGTCCTGACGTTTCCCTGCTTTAACACACCTGATTTAGATGATTGCAGCTCAGCAAAAGCCTGTTAATCAACCATCGCTGTTTGTTGGATTTGATAGCTTACAGCTACAATATTAGTTTTAGTGCTTTTGTTCTCCTGCATTAGCAAACGTAGCACATTGTTGGTGCAATGATTTTGTATATACTTCTTGTTTTTTAGACATTTGTTGATATTTATCGAGGGCAAGTAAAGTAATGGAATCTTGTATGGCTCGGCAGCCTGGAGAGGGGTGGGTGTGAAGTGCTTCATTTGCATTTAAAGAGACAGCAGCAAAAAGGAAGCTTAAAAAATGAGTAAAATGAATGTCTGAGGAGCTACAATAACGACAAATTCAAACCAATCATTGCAGTTCCACTTTATCTCCACCATTCTGATGCTCAGTTGACCTTCAGCAAGTTGTTTTCACCACGTCTTGATGCCTTGTATTCAGTCACAACTATGTGATTTGTTGCCTTGCTATTTATATTAAAAGCAAATGAACAGACTGACCTAATAAAGTTACCAGTGACTGTATATCTGGAGTACACTGTATGTCTCTGTAGTCAGGCATGCAAACTGATATGAAGAGATCAACTCATTTGTTTGACCTGTGTTTAAAATGTTCCTTTTCAGACACTATATTATTGGTGGTAAAATATTTGTATCTTTTTGTTTTTGAATAGAAAGGGACTAGTGTTTTTCTAGTCAAATGGATGCCCCTTTACACTAGAGCCACATTCACTCAATCACACTCACAGACGCACACATCCATACACAGATAGGTAGGCAACTTGGGGTTAAGTGTCTTATCCAGGGGAACATTGACATTCAGCAGGAGGAAGCTGGGGCCATCTGCCCCCCAGTTGGCTGTGGCAGATGGCCGCGCTCACAGCCTGATTCAGTGCAATTCAGTTTTATCTCTATAGCTCCAATTCACAATACATGTCGTCTCAAGGCACCTTACAGTCAGTTTAATCAAATCATCCAGATTCCCAGTCATGTTCATCCATTTCAATTTATACTAACAATCAAACAGTCAGATTCAGTTTATTATTCAAATTGGTTCAAAGTTTTTCTATCTAAGGAAACCCGGCAGATTGAGTCAGTAACTTGCAGCATTCACTCCTCCTGGATGAGCATGTAGAGACAGTGGACAGTCACTGGCGTTGACTTTGCAGCAATCCCTCATACTGAGCATACATGTAGCGACAGTGGAGAGGAAAAACTCCCTTTTAACAGGAAGAAACCTCCAGCAGAACCAGAACCAGGCTCAGTGTGAGTGGCCATCAGCGAGAACAGAGCAGAGACACAACAACACACAGAAGTACTGATCCAGGAGTACTTTCTATGTGAAAGAAAAGTCAGATGTTAAAGGCAGTAGTCACTTCTCCAGTGGCTTCATCTAGGAGAGAAAGACAGCTAAGCAGATAAACTCTGAGCCAGTTTGTAAGTCTAGAGGATGAAAGAGAGAGCACATAGAGTTAGTCACAGTAGAAGCTCAGTACTGTGCAAACGTTTTAGTCAAGTGTAAAAGAATGCTGTAAACAAAGGCTGCTTTCAAAAATGGAAGTGATGATCATTTATTTTCATCAATCAACAAAAAGCAGTGAATGAACAAAAGAGAAATCTAAATAATATCCATATTTGGTGTGACCACCCTTTGTCTTCAAAACAGCCTCCATTCTTCTAGGTTCACTTGCACACAGTTTTTGAAGAAACTCGGCTGGTAGGTTGTTCCAAACATCTTGGAGAACTAACCACAGATCTTCTGTGGATGGAGGCTTTCTCACATCCTTCTGTCTCTTCATGTAATTCCAGACACACTCCATGATGTCAAGATCAGGGCTCTTTGGGGCCAGACCATCACTTCCAGCAAGCCTTGTTCTTCTTTAAGATAGTTCTTAATGACTTTGGCTGAATGTTTGGGTTAGCGTTTTGTAAATTGATAAAACAATCAATTATATTTATGAAAGGATTCTTTGTTTACTGCACTTTTTTCACACCTACCTAAAACTTTTACACAGTAGCTATGTCTAGGAGAGACAGGGTTAAACACTGAAAGACAGGGCCGCGTGGATCATCTTTAGAAGGAGAACATTAAGCTGTTGGCAGCAGCAGCTCAGCCGATGCTCCCGTCCAGGAAGGTGCCACAGCTAAACACAGAGCCAGACCAGGTGTAGCTTCTAGAAAGAGAAAAAACAGAGAGAGAACATAGAGTTAAAAGCTGAAATAAAAGCAAATAACACAAAATTGGAGAGTAGTATGAGAATGTAGCACAGAAAGTGAAAGTGGTCATTATGTCCTCCAGCAGCCTAAGCCTGTAGCAGCATAACTACAGAGATAGCTCAGGATAACCTAAGCCACTCTAACTATAAGCTTTATCAAAAAGGAAAGTGTTAAGCCTAGCCTTAAAAGTAGACAGGGTGTCCGCCTCACGGACTAAAACTGGGAGCTGGTTCCACAGGAGAGGAGCCTGATAACTAAAGGATCTGCCTCCCATTTTACTTCTAGAGACTTTAGGAACCACCAGTAAACCTGCAGTCTGAGAACGAAGTGCTCTGTTAGGAACGTATGGAACAATCAGATCTCTGATGTATGATGGAGCTAAATCATTAAGGGCTTTATATGTGAGGAGGAGAATTTTAAATTCTATTTTGGATTTAACAGGGAGCCAATGAAGGGAAGCTAAAGTAGGGGAAATATGATCTCTCTTTTTAATTTTCATCAGAACTCTTGCTACAGCATTTGTTTGTTTGCTCAGCAACAGAATTGAAAATCAAATAATTAAAAGAGAAGCTCTAAAGCTTCTCTTAACTCCAAACAGTCCAGCCCTCAGAGAAGCCTTCTACATGGTAACCATGGTAACCTGTACATGGTAACCCGGCAGCAGGGGCCAAGACTCCCATATAGGGAGTCTTGGCCCCTGCTGCCGAGGGTCCATCACCCAAACAGAATCATTCAGACAAGAACATACTACCTAGTGGTCTGCTATGTGCAGAGCTTGGCACCATCCACCATGTTGCTGTGTACAAATAGCCCAGGGTCAGCCAGGGGAACTAAATGATGTACCTCCTGGAGAATACTTCTGAAATGCAAAAGAAAAAATGAGATCTGTTTGGATTCAGGTCACCAGTCTTTGTGTAGACAATATTCTGTTTTTGTGAGGTCTCACATAACTTTGATGCGCAGGAGATGAGCAGTTGCCCCAAGATGTTAAGGCTGATGTGGACACATGATGAGCATCAGTGTACAGTAGGTTTAGAAGAAATAGTGATAATAAAGCTAAGGCCAATTTTATTTGTTCAGCAACAAGACAATTCAAAGTGATTTACATGATAAAAACCTAAGAAAAGAAATCACAGAACATAAGTTCATAGCAGTGTCATAGTAAAGGCAATTAAAGAAATTAATTATGTTTCAGTTTACAGTTTAAACAGGAAAATCAACTCTAAACACATGGGTTTTTAAGCTTGATTTAAAAGAACTCAGGGATTCAGCATCTCTGCAGTTTTCTGGAAGATTGTTCCAGATTACTGGAGCATGATAACTAAATGCTGCCTCTCCATGTTTGGCTCTGCTTCTGGGGATGCAGAGTAGATTTGAACCAGAAGACCTGAGTGGTCTGGAAGGTTGATACAACAGCAATAAGTCTTTAATTGTCATATAACACTGAGTTTAGGTTGGACAAATGTGCAGAAAAGAGCACAGATGGGACATGGTGATTAGAACATTTGATTATTTAAATAAAGGTAAACTTATTTACCTTATCACCTTTTTTTCCACTCCGTACGTAAACAGCAGAGCATTGAGCAGAGGCAATGACATGGAGCGAGTAGAAGCCAGGGTTGACATCTGGTAGAAGAACCAGTGGCAGAGAGGATAAATACTGAGGGATGTGGAGAATGGACCAATGAAGTGAGGAGGCTAATCAGGGAGAAAATCAGACGCAGCTGGTGGAAGGGAGCATAAAGAATACTGAGGGGGAGTGACTAATTAACACAGATGAGCAGGGAGGTAACAGAAAGACATCTAACTGAACTGGAGCAAGTAAACAATGAGACTGACTAAAGAACCTTAACAAGAGGGAACCGTAACTATAAAGAAAATATGAACTAAAACATCTCACTCAGGGCAAGAACCAAAACCCAAAACAGAGTTCTGGTGGATGGCCAGGGGGTCACCCTGAAGAAGTACAGAGTTCAGATGGCAAGGGATGTTGAAACCTTGGCAACTGGCGATGGCGGCAATGACGAGGACCTGGAGCCTAGCTGAGAAGGAGTCTAGGAGGTCTGCAGTGACGGAGGAGCAGATGGTCTGGAGGCCAGGGACGGAGGAGCAGATGATTGGGAGGCTGGTGACGGCTGAGTAGGCGGTGTGGAGGCTGTTGCCTACAGAAAATTGTGTCAGAGATTTCTTCCTTATCTCCCGCCGAGTTCATAATGTGATAGCAGGAATGCAGAGCCAGTGAAATAAATGCATTTACTGATTACAAAGACATCTTTGGAGACCACACCTACACCGGCATCCCAGTGTGATCTGGGGTGCAGCGTCAAAATACATAGGTTCAGAGCCCCTCCCACATAAGTTTCTTTCTCCTAGTTTCTTGCCGTTCTCCGCTCACATGACCTGGAGGAAGGGGTTACCATGCACTGTTCACGCCCTGCCCACGCTTGGCTCTGGAACTTCTCACTGCCTGGCAGGACAAGTGGGGCAGCACAGATGAAACTGAAGCACAAATAACCATATATCTAATTCAGTGAATCATGCATATTGAGGTATGTGAGGAGTATACGCTTTAATACTTTCACTTGAGGCAGAGGGGGAGAGCTGCTGAACCCCCCCAGGTTTCGTTTAGCACTAGCTGACAGAGAAGGTAGTTAATCTGTCACCTCTTTAATAAAACACAGCTGGCCTCCAACTGTCCCCTCTGTGACCCCTGCAGGATTACACTTGTTCAAAAACACACAAAGTTCAGATTAACGTCATGAAATAGATAGCATACTTCAATCAGATTTTAAAAAGTAAATATGTTTCAAATCCACCATGTTTAAGCTAGGTTAAATATAAATTACTCCACACCTTTTAGGAGGTCAGCCACGGAGATGCATGGAGGCACCTTTGGAAACCCAGTCTGGAAGCTGGCGAATAAGGAACATTAGAGGCCTTCGAGATGGACGCACTCAATGTGGAGGTCAGAAGCACGAGGCAGGTCCACCTGGATGCCCTCATCATTGAGGTCAAGAGACGGCTCATTCTTGAACCCCCCTGGAACAGAATCAGGATCAGAAAACTGAGGCTGTTCGCCTCCGAACCCCCCCGGGACCAGAAGACTGAGGCGGTTCGTCCTCGAACCCCTCTGGATCTGGAGCAGGAAGTGGTGGTAAAGATGATGTTGAAGTATGAGCCAGGAGTGTAGATGGCTAATCAGAAGGAGCAGATAGCAGTGAAGGGGATGATGATGGCTGGACAGGAGGATCTGGGACGTCCAGTTGACCCCCGGACACAGGAGCTGAAGCGTTCTTATGAAGGCATCCATGGCGTTAACGAGACAAAAACGTGCTCTGGTGTAACGTTTTGGAGACCTGGAGCTGGCTGGGCTACAGCGCCCTGGAGATCTGGGGCCTCATGTTCAAAAGAGTGTGCAGCTTTCATACTAAAAGTTTGCAGTAAGGAGAAATTCTGAAACTTGCTGTGCATAAAAAATTCAGATGTACAAAACTGTGCGTAGAATTGTCACCGCACATGTAGCCTTCATACATCCCAGTTTGCAGTGGAGTTGACGTAGCTGCACGTGGCACATGGACCGCCCGGTTGCCGCTTTTAAATACATATGCAAAGTGTTATAAATAGCCGGAAGTCACCCATTACGTGTCCAAATAACCATGGCAACGGTGCTGTGACAATCAAAGAACCGGTTCCTGATGCTCAGAGAGACTGCATCTTGAGGGATGCTTGTGGTGAATTACAGCAAACCAACAACTTCTTGAATGACATCAGTGAATCAGACCTGACTGAAAATAAAATGTTTGTCGGCTCGTACATGTTTAGTTCTACAATGTCTGTATCTAAACCAAACGGTGCCGTCTAGCTGCTGCACTGAGCTCAATCATAGCTCAATGCTTATTATTATAATGACGTGAATATCCCTCCAATATCTCTTTTAGGAACACTGTCATCATACACATTATGTGAAGAACTTTGAATCTTTACAACCCTTCACAGCGTCATGTCAAATCTACATTACCTTGAAGCCAGCCATCCCGCACAGAGATTTGTTCCCAACACAACTATTATTATTAGATTAATTATAATAATTTTTATAGTATGAAGGAATAATGAGTTGAGGAGGCCATCGTGCCACTGCATTTACGCATCACAAATAGGTTGCACATATATTGAATGAAATTTATATTCATAAAAGCATTTTCACTTAGAGCTGGTGCCCTTATAGCAGTATGAGTGCATGAGTGGGGTGACTGTTAAATACCCGACCTGTCAGTCAGCTCCATCTGAAAAGCTCTGGTTAAAAGGACGGCAGTGTAGTGAGAACTTGAACTGTTACCAGTGACGCATGGTTCCTCTTGGTTTCCTCTGTAACACTGAGGCCAGCTCCATGCAGTGCTCCAAGATGATTCCTCTGGGCAACCTAAACCGGCTGATCAGAACGATCTCTGAAAAAAAATAACACTCTCCAACATCTTCCACTGGCAATGTCCAGCTGAGCCAAAGCTGTCATCGTTGCATCTGATGAGGAGGATCATGATTGTGTTGTTGAAGGTGACTGATCAGGAGGAGCAACGCAGCCATTTCCTGCTGAGGACCACTGGAGGGCGCTGAAGGAGCGATGGAGAGCGGCTGAGAAAGCTGGGGAAGCCTGAGAAGATGAAAACGTGTAGATTGCCTGGCAACCGGGAGCCAGAAGCAAGGTCGAAGACTCTGGGAAAACGAGGAATGCGTTGGCCAGACCCTCTGGAAGAGGTGAGGAGGCACTCGTCTGACCATTAAGAATAGGGAGGAATGCTTTGGTATGTGACCCTCCTGAGAAACATAGGAGGTGCTGGCTGAAGTTTCCGAAATGGGGGCGACTCGTTGACAGCGTCGCCTTCGATGGTAAGAGGACCAAACAAGAGATGCGGTAGCTGGCGGAATGGGGGCTTCATTCAGAACGTTGGATGGATTTGAGAAGTCAACCAGATTCGTGGAGATCGGGGCGAATGTAGCAGTCAGATCCTTAGAGAAGGAAGCAGAGGTGGCAGCCAGACCCTTGGAGACAGGAGAGTAGATTTCCGGCAGAGCTCTTTGACATTCAGCATTAACGATCTCCAGAGTCAATGTGCTCTGAGGGAATAAACTCCCCCATTCCTCCAGCCAGTCCTTTAGCTGGTTTGCAATCTTCAGCCTATGCCAAGGTGAACTTGGAGAATCCAGGAGGTGGAGAGACATTGCCATGATAACCGGATCCTTTTTAAATCCCCTGTCTACTCGGTCCAGAGGACTGGTAGGATCTGCTCCAGACGTGGAAGGCTCACAGCGGTGGCGTCTACAGTGCGAGAAGGAAGCAGGGGTAGGCCAGCAGGAAACATCAGCCGGGTCTGCAGAGGCCGATGCTGATGCAGGAGATGGAAGAAGAAGAAGTCGACCACTGAAAATCAGCAATGAGTGAGGTGTCTAAGATGTAGCTCTGGGGCATCCAGGATCGTTCCTATGGACCTTATCCCTCCAGTCCACAAGGTACTGGATATCTTGACCCCTGCGCCGAAACTCCACTATGCGGCGGACAAAGGCGGGGTGCCCATCAATGTCCCGGGCGGGTGAAGGGCGTCTGGATGGAGGGCACAAAGGGCTGGTAAGGACGGGTTTAATCTGGGACACATGGAATGTTGGATGGACACGATAGTGGGAAGGCAGTTTCAGACGGACAGTAGAGGGACAGATAATGGAATCGATTTTAAATGTACCGAAGAATCTCGGTGCAAATTATTTTGAGTAAGCCATCAGGAGAAAATTCCAGGAGGAAAGCCAAACCTCCTAACCAGACTAGTAGGTGGGAGCAGGTGTCCTTCTTCTGTCCGCATTGTTCTTATTTTGAAGGGAGGTTCTTTTTCAGAGCAGTTTTGGTTTGATTCCAGGTTCTTTGGCAGTAGAGAAGACGTGTTCTTTCTGACGGAAGGACGGAGTCAGGGAGGAGTGATGGTTGATAGCCTAGTAAGGCTTCGATTGGTGTTAGACTGGATGCTGAAATGTTTGCTCCATGAGATGTTTGCTCCAGTTTTTTTTATTTAGGTTACGATAATCATTACAGGTTTTTAGAGTTCCATTCTTCTCAACAACAAAGACAAGGAGGGGCAGAGGGAATGTTGGACAGATCAGGAGCCGACTGAAGTTCAGCAAGAGGAGATGAAGATGGAACAGTAGAGTGAAGGCAACATGCATGACAGCCTGAGCACCAGGCTTCGATGTGGGAGTCTGTCCAGTTTATGTGTGGATTATCAGTTTTATGCCAGGGGTGTCCTGTCAGCAGTGGAAATTCTTTTGTGAGAAAAATTATAAAAAAATACAAAAAGTATGTTGTGGTTACCTCTAGTGACCAGTTCAGTGGATTGGCTTTACTGGGAGATGGGCTTAAGAGCACATCCATCCAGAGCAGTGACTGCTAAGGAGTTGAATTTAATTGCCATTTCTGCAACCGATCTAGAACTAGAACTGGAGTGTGGTTTCATCTATGGTTGCCTCAGCCCACCTTAATGCCTTGTCTCTGAGTAGACCAGTGATGTATGAGATCTTGCTTGCATCTTCCAGAAAAGATGCAGGAGGAACCCTCTGCATTTTTCGAGGCCCCCAGAAAACGGTTTGGGAGGAGGTGAAATTACTTCAAGGCCAATGGGTTGGATCTGGATGGGACTGGCGGAGAGCTGGGCTGAAGAAAAAAAAAACAGATATTACATGGCTAACAGATGGAGGGGAAACCTGGAGACTACATCCTGATTCTGGTGAGCAATGATATTGACAGTTTGCTGGATCTAAGTTTGCTGCTGAGTTAATGACTGGAGAACTGAATCATGCTGTCCGAGTAGAATCCCTTGATGTCAAATGGCACCCAGTAATTGTGCCCCAGAGTCTCGGTGGTCAGCTTGTTCTGTCTAATGTTCAGTTTAACCGACTCTGTATGCAACAATCACAGAGGCAGGTGTAACAGTTTATTTGTAATACAAGCAAAATGAGACTGAACCCGGACTGGATCTGCTGGAGAGATCTGGACTGGCACTGAGGAGGAGAGGAGAGAGGTTATTGTTGTTCTGGTAAAGTTATGGAGAGGGGTGCAGAGAAGGGTTGAGGTCAGCTTAATGTTGGAGGTGGATGATGGTTTGTTGGAGGAGGCAAGTCTTCCCCACAGAGGCTGAGTTTGACAGGAGGAGTAGCTTGAAGATTCACAGTGCTGACATTCTCTCTGTGATCCTTGAGCGGCGGTGCTTCAGCTGAGCAAGCGGTGTTGGAGCATGGACATGCAGGTGAGCAATGGTTAGGAGTTCCTACGAGGTGATCTCAGAGCTGTGTGGCTGGAGGTAGGAGTGGAAGGGAGGCTGGAGCGGCAGGGAGTTGTTTCCAACACTCGCCCGAGCATCACATGGAGAACAGGAGCTTGGAAATCCAGGGTTCTGTCGCATAGTGATCAGAGCTGCTAAGGAGGACAAAAAATTCGATTAGAGCATGTTGGAGAAATGCAGAGAACTGCAGAACACGGTCAGGTTTCCACGCTGGCAGAAACGATGAGCAGGTGCCTCCCTCCAGGTTCCAGCTCCTTATGAAGCCCCGCTGATTGGGCTTAGATGACAAACACCTGTTGCAGCTGCACCTGTCAGTCACCCCCTGCAGGAGAGAAATAACACAGCGCAAACACAAAACCTGCACACAGCCAATGTGGATATGACAATAGCTTTATGTATTTTTGAGACTTTGGGGTCTTGTATTAAAGTTGTTGGCCTCCTTTTTGTGGAGGCTTTGCCGTTTTGATTGGTGTGAAAACATGGTCATCTGAATTATGATGGATTTGCAGAACATTCAAAACCTCCTTTTAAATAAGGCTATTAAGGTTTGAAGTCAGCAATTAAAGAATACGATGCACAGGTCATTCAGCAGGTCCTTTGCAAATGATCTGGAAACTCCACCAAGGGCGAAGGCCTTCAGTCTCAGAATGACCTTCACAATCCTCAACTAGGGCTTCAGCATCTTATATAGACAGTCTAAACTAATAAGGTGTGTTAAAAGTATTTAATGGAATGACTATGTGCAATGAAGCAGCACAAGCCATGTTCACTGTTTAACTCACAGACAGGACTCATTAATGTCAGTCTACAAGTCTGACTAGATTAAGGATCGTACAATTCATACTACAACACTCGGATCTCTCGTGGATAACTGATGCACAGCCAACCAAATGTTGGCTTTTCCATATATGCACTTAAAGACATGTTAACAAGGTGAATTTTCAAGCATCTGAGACTACAACTGCTGCTCACAAGGCATTAGAATCTGATATGACATATTCTTCTAAATTACATCTAACTTCACTTCATTATTATTTGTTTCAGAACATATTCGTTCTCACTTTGTTGTTCAAGGTTTTACCGAACATCAGAAAAACACGGCACCCTAACCCTAGAAAGATATATCAGTGATACAGGCTGCAAGGCCCTCTGGTGGGTGTAGTAGATTATTGTCTTGTCTTTGCTCTGCAGGTTCTTGTACAGAGTTCTGGTGTTTCCTGTCACTGTGGGCTGCAGAGCACAGTAGTACACAGCAGAGTCAGACAGATGGAGGTCCTGGATCTTCAGGTTAACTGATTTCTTTGTTGGCTCAATGCTGAGATCAGCATTAAATCTGTCTTTGCTGAACTCTGGAGCATTCTCTGCATTCTTGGCGTAACGCTTCAGAATGTATTTTGGATAACTTTTTTCTTTTTGCTGGTACCAGAATAAATATGGAAATGTATCACTGGTTTCAAAAGTACATTCCAAAGTCAGTGTTTCTCCTTCAGCAGCAACAACTTCTCCTTCTGGCTGCTTCACTGTGTCTCCTTTACACTCTGGGGAAGAACAGAACATGCAGAGGAAGAGATGAATCAATGAAGATGACTGATTAAAGGAGAACAATCAGCAGCTTTAAAGACTTCTATTACATGTAGAATAGATGTCATTTTCACTGATCATTGTCACTTTGAACCATATCAGGTGTTTCTACAAGGTAACAAATGGCAGCAGAAATGATCTGCTCTGATCTTCTGTAGAAGGAACATTAAAAGCTCTTCATGTAGAGCTCAGTAATGTGTTCAAGTGTTTGAAGAGGAAACATGTTGAGCTTTCTATCTTACCAAAGAAAAGAGCAGCAAGAATAATCCACAGCCAATGTTCCATCTGTCCAACAAGGTTTAAATCAGCAGGAGAAACTAGCTGATGTTCAACATTCAGTCTGACAATTGTTCTCTTCACAGCACCACTTATTATTGACCCAATGCTGGAGCCCAGAGCACAGGTAGAGCACCGCCTACTGGATCATGTCGCCCTCTAGTGGAGCTAGAAGGTGCTTTCTGGTTATTGCAGATCAAACTGAGGCTCCTACCTTGCAGTCCCAGCTTGGTTGTTGGTATTAAAGCCCCTGCTTGGTACAGATCATAGAAAGAAGGTTTCCAGTCTGCATGTTCAGCAGGAAGTGCCTAAGATGGCGCCATTGTATGTGTCTTCCTCTGTCTCAATTGTTATAAATTTTTCTATTCAGTGTGACGTTTTTAAGGTTTGTCTTACCGCTACATGTGTATTATCGTCAAGCCCTTTTAAAGATTTTACACAATGTGAACTGGCATTTGGAAACATTGCCACCGCCCCCTTTCCAGGCTCTCATCCCACCTTATCTGCGAGGTCCTCCTACCATTCTACCTCGCACCACTCGCCGCCGCAAAGAACGGGGCAAGAGAGGCGGATGACTAGTGAAACTTCGGGCTTATCTAGCCCTGTCATCAGGCTGTTCCCCAGTTTCTTCGTTCTCCAGGATTCCTCAACAATTTGGTCACTACAGTGTGCGTTGTCCTATGGAGAACTGCTACCGCTGGCTTCAGCCTGTAAATCCAGACGCCAGCCACACATTTCGTTGTCGCCAGCATATGAAAAATTGTAAACGGAGCCGTATTCATGACAATCTTCGTCCGCTTGGTCGTGTCACTAAGGAAAAGAATCAGGGCTCTATCCGCATGGCTCTGTTAAACACTAGATCTCTTACAAACAAAACTTTTATTCTAAACGACTTTTTTCGTTCACATTTCCTAGACTTCTTTCAGTTGACAGAAACATGGAAGAAGCCAGGTGAGAACAACGTTTTCTCTGAGCTTCCTTCTCCGGGATGCTGTTTTTCAGCTCCCCGTGACTGATAGGCCGTGGTGTATGGAGAGCCGTTTCATTCAAAATTAAATAAATAAATACTGCTATCGATAAATTATTAATAAATATTCCATGAAATAAATAAATATCCTCATGAAATAAAACAAAAGAATTATTTTAAAAGAAATTTTCAACCTATTTCATTTAATTCATTTCAAGATTTATTTAATTTACTTAAAGATTTATTTATTTATTTATTTCATGATGCAGTATTATTTTGTGACACTTTTATTTTGTAAAGCAACTTTAGGTTTTTCAGTACCTTTTAATTTTTAACCCCATTTTTGATTTTAAGCTCTTTTTATTTCATGTTCTTAAAATGAGGGGGCAGAGTTTTATCTGTGGGGCGGTGCTGGGACAGCAGCGCCGAGCTCAATTCGTGGCTGTGGCGGCAGGAGGGAGCCAGACCTTACTTACTTACTTACTCACCCAGTATATTGTGCTGTTGTCTATCGCGCTCTTGCTTACAATAAGGATTTTATACAGCAGTTCTCTGAGTTTTTAGCAGATTTTATTCCTATTTATGATCACTTTTTAATTTGTGGTGATTTTAATATTCATATTTGCTGTCCTTCTGACTGCTTGGCATCTGAATTTGTTAGCCTTTTGACATCTTTTCTGATCCTTTCCCCATTATTATTGATTTCGATGCTCCTCTTCCAAAAAATAGGCCACTGGCAGCAGGGTGCTACCGTCGTATCTTTACACTTTCCACAGCTGAACAGCTCACCACTGCTTTTCTAGACTCTCAGCTATCCGCCTTAACTGCATCAAGTATCTCTCTATGCCCTGATGACCTTCTTGATTCTATTTACGAAATATGCGATATGATTTTGGATTCTGTTGCTCCTAGTAAATTTAAATCTGTTAAATATAGAGCTGAGCCCTGGTTAAATGATACCACCCGTGTACTTAGGAGACAATGCCGTAAAGCGGAACGTACATGGAGGAAAGACAAGTTGTTAGCTTCTCTGGAAATTCTTAGGGATAGCCTTGCTCAGTACCAGAGATCAGTCAAGGAGGCAAAGTGCCAATTTTTGTCTGACCTAATTTCAACTAGTAATCACTCACCCTGGGTGCTATTTCACTCCTCAAACTCTGATCCTACTTGAGGCATCAGTCTCAATGTGCAACAGTTTTCTCTAATTTTTATAGAAAAAGTGGCATCTGTAAGACAAGTTTCCGGCGTCCCGTATAGTTCTGATTTCTCTGCTAGTACTGTTTCAGCTGCTTTTGAGCATTTTGAACCAGTGTCCTTTTCTTACTTGAAGAAGTTATTTTATCATATGAAACCTACTAATTGCCCTCTTGTCTTCGCTTTAAATTAATGAAGGAAGTTTTTAATTCTGTCGGTCCCGTACTTGTAACTCTTATGAACTCCTGCCTTAATTTAGGAATTGTGCCTGCTGCTTTTAAACATGCCATTGTGAGGCCTCTTCTTAAAAAAAACTCACATTGACTCTTCAATTCCATCTAATTTTAGACCAATTTCTCGTTTACCTTTTCTTTGTAAAATCTTAGAAAAAACAGTTATCATACAATTACAGGTATTTTAGAATCAAACGTTATTTATGAAAATTTTCAATCGGGTTTTAGATCGCCTTACTGAAAATACACAACGATATTGCTTTGTCTGTAGATAGCAAGTGCCCTGTGGTCCAAGTTTTATTAGATCTTACTGTAGCTTTTGATACAGTCGACCATTCTATGCATTGAGGTGGTTTACTTCCTATCTGACAGATAGATCATTTTCTGTTATGGTTAACAATATATCTTCCTCCTGTGCTCCACTTCTCTGTGGACTACCACAAGGCTCTATTCTTGGTCCTCTTCTATTTTCCTTATATATGCTGCCTTTAGGGGAGGTTATATCCGAGCATAAAGTGTCCTTTCACTGTTATGCAGATGATTTACTAATCTACTTGTCTCTCAAACAAGACAGGACAAATGCGATTTCATCTTTTGTAGTCTGCATAACTGCTGCTACACAGTGGCTCAGTAAAACGTTTTTGTTCTTAAATCACCAAAAGACCGAATGCATCTTATTTGGTGATATTGCAACCACAGACATCAGTGCTTTGCCCTTTAAGTTAAATAACACAGTTAAAAATCTTGGGGTAATATTTGACCAGGAATTTAACTTTGATACAAACAAATTAACTCTGTAGTTAAATCTAGTTTTTATCATCTGCATCTGTTGGCTAAAGTTAAATCGTTTGTAAATCACACTGACTTAGAGAAAGCCATTCATGCATTTGTCAGTTCTAGACTTGATTATTGTAATGCTCTTTATATTGGTGTTCACCAGTCTTCCCTAAGACGACTTCAACTTGTCCAGAATGCAGCTGGCTGTCTTTTAACCAATACCCCTAGACGTGAGCATATTACCCCTGTTCTATTCTCTTTGCACTGGCTCCCTGTTCATTTTAGAATTGATTTGAAAATCTTATTGTTTATTTTTAAAGCATGAAATGGATTAGCCCCACCCTATTTATCCGGACTTCTAAGTTTTCCCGTACATGGGAGATCTCTGAGGTCATCATGTCACCTTTTATTAGATGTCCCAAGAACCAGATTAAAACATTGGGGTGATCGGGCCTTTTCCGTGGCAGCATCCAGAGTCTGGAACAACCTCCCTTTAGACCTTCGATTAACCACTGATTAGAGAATATTTAAGTCTAAGCTTAAGACTCATCTTTTTAGACAGGCTTTTAATACCATGTAGTGGAACGGCATTTCCCTTATTTGTCTTTTATTGTTATTCTTGTGTATTTCTTTTGTCTTGTAACTTTTATTCTATTTTTGGTGTAATTTTTATTGTAAAGTGCTTTGGTCACCTTGGTTGGTTGTTGTTAAGCGCTATATAAATCAATCAATCAATCAATCAATCAAGATTCTGTAATTTAGTCCAAATAAATTCTCAGTCCAGCTGTTTGATGCTGGTTTGACAGAACAATGAATGTTTTCATGGCCTCACAACTTTTTTTTCTCTCTGTTTAGATGAAAACTACCAGCAGATGTTAAGATTCCTCCTGAGAGACACCTTTGATACAGATTAATGGTTTTATTTTTGTTTAATTTATAAAACTAGAAACATGATCCATTAATAGTCCAAAGTTTCAGTCTTGATAGTTAATGTGTCAAACTTTGAATGTGATCCAGTCCTGGATTTAGAGCAATGATGACATGTTTAAAATATGAAAACAACTCAGTGATGAGACAGTTTAGTAGAACGTTATATATTGTTAATACTTGGAAAAATTGTAATCTCTCCCATTCCCTGAGGAAACATTTCATTAACAGGGAATACACTGCTCAAAGAAATAAAGGGAACACTCAAAAACACATCCTAGATCTGAATGAATGCAATATTCTCATTGAATACTTTGTTCTGTACAAAGTTGAATGTGCTGACAACAAAATCACACAAAAACCATCAATGGAAATCAAATTTATTAACCAATGGAGGCCTGGATTTGGAGTCACACACAAAACTAAAGTGGAAAAACACACTACAGGCTGATCCAACTTTAAAGTAATGTCCTTAAAACAAGTCAAAATGAGGCTCAGTATTGTGTGTGGCCTCCACGTGCCTGTATGACCTCCCTACAACACCTGGGCATGCTCCTGATGAGACGGAGGATGGTCTCCTGAGGGATCTCCTCCCAGACCTGGACTAAAGCATCCGCCAACTCCTGGACAGTCTGTGGTGCAACGTGACGTTGGTGGATGGAGCGAGACATGATGTCCCAGATGTGCTCAATCGGATTCAGGTCTAGGGAACGGGCGGGCCAGTCTATAGCTTCAATGTCTTCATCTTGCAGGAACTGCTGACACACTCCAGCCATATGAGGTCCAGCATTGTCCTGCATTAGGAGGAACCCAGGGCCAACCGCACCAGCATATGGTCTCACAAGGGCTCTGAGGATCTCATCTCGGTACCTAATGGCAGTCAGGCTACCTCTGGCGAGCACATGGAGGGCCGTGCAGCCCTCCAAAGAAATGCCACCCCACACCATTACTGACCCACTGCCAAACCGGTCATGCTGAAGGATGTTGCAGGCAGCAGATCGCTCTCCACGGTGTCTCCAGACTCTGTCACGTCTATCACATGTGCTCAGTGTGAACCTGCTTTCATCTGTGAAGACCACAGGGCGCCAGTGGTGAATTTGCCAATCCTGGTGTTCTCTGGTAAATGCCAAGCATCTTGCACGGTGTTGGGCTGTGAGCACAACCCCCATTTGTGGACGTCGGGCCCTCATACCATCCTCATGGAGTCGATTTCTAACCGTTTGTGCAGACACATGCACATTTGTGGCCTGCTGGAGGTCATTTTGCAGGGCTCTGGCAGTGCTCCTCCTGTTCCTCCTTGCACAAAGGTAGCGGTCCTGCTGCTGGGTTGTTGCCCTCCTACGGCCTCCTATGAACAGAATACAACAATCACAAGAAACCAAATTAAAGCACCAGCTGGAAAACAATAAACAGAAGCAGGATCCAAAGCTCAGCTGTGAGAACAAAAAATAAGAGAAAAAACCCAAAACCAAACTTCAAACACCCCCAAATCGTAAAACTTTGTTTATTCTTCCAGTTCTTAAGTATTGTTTTTTTTGCAATGTTTAGAACTGCAAGAAGGATGTGGCGTCTATTTGTTTCCAATACAGTTTACCGGAGTTTAGAAACGGACCTGATTCCATGAGAGGAAAAGCAACATGTCTCTGGAGCTCTTAAAGCCACACACAGCAGATGAACAATGTTCTTCCACTGCAGTAGAAGGAAGAAATAATGTCATTGGAGGAGCTGAAGTTCAGTGGGCGGGGCCACTTCAACTCAACCAATCACAGAGTTTTCTGCTTCCACAGCAGCTCTGTCTCTGATCTTTACTGCTTCATGTCTCTGTTGTCTTTGTCATCAGTCCAAAGACTCAACAATCAGTGGTTTAACAGTGTGTGAGGCCCTCTAGTGGATGTTGTGGAGTACTGCAGGTTATTGTACAGAGTTCTGGTGTTTCCTGTCACTGTGGGCTTCACAGCACAGTAGTACACAGCAGAGTCTGTCACTGCAGCAGAGATGATCTGCAGGTCCAAATGTTTCTCTTCTCTCAGTTTAGTGGAGAACCTTGTTGCTGATTTCAGAGACTCTGCTGATCTTGATCTGTTGAGCCCTGAGATGTACAGGATGAACTCTGGAGGTTCTCCTGGATATTGTCTGTACCAGAAGAAATCATCACTAGCAGCTATCTTGTTGGAGTAACCGTAGGACAGAGTAACAGAACTGCCTTCTAGGCTGAACATCTCAGTCTGCGCTGCAGTAAGATGTTGACAGTTTACACCTGAAATAATAAAGAAGTAAGTTAATCAAACAGCAGACATGAAAGGCAGATTCTTCTCTCTGAAAGAGTCCAACAAACCTGTTCTGATGAGCAGAACCAGTAAAGTAAATCCAGATGTGATAAAAGACAGCATGCCTTGAGACGACATGTGTTGTGAATTTGAATTGAATAAATAAACTGAATTGAATTGAATTGAATTATTCTATGGGATGTTAAGGTGTTACCAGGGCAGAAACGATAAGTTATAGTTGAGTAACAGTTCAGCTCCTCCCTGAATCTCTCAGCTCCTCCTTCTCTGACTTTCAGCAGGTTTCCTTCAACACAGAAATAATTTTTTGGAGCAACAGTCTGTTCAACAAACTTTGGCAAAGCTGCATTTTAGCTATAATTAAACAGTGTTGTGAAAGTTGTCCTCAGTGATTCAGTCACATTTTGGGCTCTCCCAAAATTTATTGTTTTCTACCCGTGATATATATAAAAATGTCCAGCCATCCTCCTTCCCCCACCATCCACAGCTTTTTCTGGGGGGATTTTAAAGGGGTTACCAGGGGAGAAATTATATTTGGTATTTCCAGCAAGTGCCTGCCCTCTCCCCTAGGGAATACCCGGAAAAAATCTAAACGGAGAAACTAAAGGGGCATCCTGATCAGGGGCTGATTTTAAATCATTGCATAGGATCTAACAAAAGTGTTTTTACGCCCAAAAGCCAAAAATGGGGGGGTAATTTTCCAAAGAAAAAAGCAGCGTTAAAAAAATTCACACCACACCACAAGCAATATCCCCTTTCTAAATCACAGTGGGGCCCAACAGTGGTTCAGGGTCCCCCCCACGTTTGTCTCACACGCCCACGTTCAACCTGAATCGATGCAAAGAACGAAAGAAAGAACGAAAAAAATGTGATCAGGTTACCAATGGTAAACCCTGGAAAAGGACAAAGAGAGCAGGGTTTTAGTGATTCTCCACGGGTTTAGTGTTTACGCTCATGTTCTTGCCCCTCACCCTTCTGGGTTAATCTGTGTTCCGATCCCCTGGGATCATCAGTGAAGGAATGAGTGGTAAGAAAACTTTTATGAGATGTTTGGGACTTTGATTGAAGGTCCCTTTAAAAGGGCCTTTTATATCCCCTGTGAAAGGTCCTGATGTATAGTTCTGGCCCAAAACCCGCACCACATAAAAAAACACTGGGGGTTTTTTGAAGTTTTTGATGAGTCGATTATGATTAAAGTTTGA